>JAMLFT010005246.1:0-17887 GCA_026544285.1 Pachyrhizus erosus | reverse complement strand
TTTCTATAATTATAAAATTTTTTCATTTTAATATTTATAATTTGAAACATTTTATTTTAATTTCTGTAGTTGTAATTTTTTTTAATTTTTAAATATTTTTATATTTAATTTTTTAAAATTGTTATAAAATTAAAACTGAAAGTATAACAGTTTTAAAATATTTACAGATAATAACGTTAGATAAATTAAAATAATTAAAAATTATAATTATAAAAATCAAAATAAAATATTTTAAATTTTAAGTAATAAAATAAAAAGTTAAGGTAATAGACTCGCAAAAGGTAATTAAACAAATATTTTATCATGTGAATTCTGAAGTGAAATTTCAATTCTACTCGAAAAGTAACACTAACAGGTAATAACACTTCTGCATCAAAATTTTGCCTTGTAGGTAAAACTAAAACATTAACAATATTAATAATAATAAAAATACAAAAAAAATAAAAATTGGAGATAGACGCACCCAGCCAGTATTGAAGAATTAAAATTTATTTATTTTCCCCCCTTGGATAGTATCTTCCTTATAGTACCGATTGCGTTACATTCAAAACTAACCCCTGCTTCCACTCCTCTGTTTTCACCATCGAAGATCTGGGTACCTTCACCATTGCATTCTTCACCCCATTACCTTTTTCTGCAGATGCTGCTTCCCGCATGATGAACCACTGCGCCTCCCATGTCAGTGGCATTGGTTGATTTGATTTACTTGAAAGTTTGATTCTTTTCATTTTTTTTCTCAAAACCCACCAACCATTCTCCAACACGTTGCTACGTCGCTTTCTTTAGATTGGTGGGTTTGCCTTCACGTTTTGGGGTTGTTTGTGGGTTATGGGTATTTTGGGGGGCTTGTTGTAGACTACATTGTATTCTTGATTATTTTTTTTTGGAAGATGAAGAGATTGAAAACTGAACCTCCCAGTTCGAGGAGGTTTAGGCTGTCTCATTTTTTGTTTGGTGTTGGGGTGTTATATTTGGTTTTTATATCGTGTAACTTTTCACAGTTTATGAAAGTTGTGTCATCGTTGAGTGGGGATGAGAGTTACGATGGAATTGGATTGGATAGGGTGGCAACTATTGGGGATACTGAAGAGGCAGATTTGAGCAAACCTTTTGTTAGTTCTGTTTATAAAGATGCATTTCATTGGAGGTTAGTGGATGATAGGGACCAGGATGCTCCCTTGAGGCCAAAGGAGGAAACAATCAAAGAGGAAGATCATGGCCTTGAATCTGTGAAGCAGATTTCGGACGGATATGGTAGGATTACTGGGGAAATCTTGCAGCAAAGGAATAGGACTGATGATTTGTCTGTGCTTGAGAAAATAGCAGATGAGGCTTGGACATTGGGGTTGAAGGCTTGGAAAGAATTGGAGCAGGTTGCTGACAAGGAGGCTGGAGAAAGCTCTATAATCGAAGGAAGGACCGAGTCGTGTCCTTCTTGGATATCTATGAGCAGGGAAGATTTGTTGAAGGGGGATGGCTTGATGTTTATTCCTTGTGGTCTAGCTGCTGGTTCCTCAATCACTGTGGTGGGGACACCCCATTATGCTCATAAGGAGTATGCTCCTGTGCGTGCAAGGTCAAGGTCCTCGAGGAAAGGTGATGGATTGGCATTGGTTTCGGTTTCACAGTTTGTGGTTGAGTTACAAGGGCTAAAATCAGTGGAAGGGGAAGATCCTCCCAAGATTCTTCACTTGAATCCTAGGTTAAGAGGGGATTGGAGCAAACGACCAGTTATTGAGCATAATACTTGTTATCGAATGCACTGGGGAACAGCTCAAAGATGTGATGGTTTGCCATCTGAGGATGCTGAAGAAATGCTGGGTATGATTTTATCATGTTTCATATTCATTTTGAGCATACTATATAGGGAAAAAAGTATTGCAGGATGAGCTCCATTGTCTTGGTGTAGCATGGGTAGAAACCAGAAAAGTAAATAGGTTTAGTAATGTTGGAATTGATGGAATAAGAGGAAAAAGAAGAGAAAATGAGTAATAAGGAGTGCCTTGTTGCTTAAATGATTAGCACAAGAAAACTTATTGTTTGTTTGTTGTAAGCTATTAATTAATAAAAACACAGAAGGTGAGTAATAAGGAGTGCCTTGTTGCTTAAATGATTAGAAAAAGAAAACTTATGGTTTGTTTGTTATATGCTATTAATTAATAGAAACCCAGTTGATGTAATGCTTATTCTTGTCATAAATTATATGGTCAATATATAGTAGTGCAAGTTTGGATTAGCTTGTTTTGTGTTCTGAAAAGCCTTTAATCAAAATGTTTGCAGTGAGAGGTTTTGGCTGAAAAGCTGTTTTGGGGTAAACATTGATCAAATTCAAACACACACTAAGAATCACACCAGATGCAAGATTGTCCTTGCTTGAGAAGATTTTTGAGATACAAGGTTCCATTTCCTGATTTCATTGATGTAAAATCCAAGTTAAGACTATATCGACGTGACAACATATTTTGGCTGACAGTGTATGTCCATGATTCTGCAACTATATTTAATCACTTAGTAGAATCACAAGAAATTATATGACTAAATAGACAAGGATAGTAAATTAATATAACTTCTCTAGTTTTGCAATATGGGTATTCTTTTGATGCTTATTAATTTTAATAAATAATAGTATAGAGGAAGCACACAGAAAATAATTTTTGACTTTTTGACTATTTCATAATGTAGTGGGATAAAATTTTTGTATAGAATGGCATTTGGCCTAAAGTAATGGCAATGGAGTTCCGTAATCCTTTAATCTCTCTTTTCTGCAGAATTCTTTGATCTTCTTTGTGAGTGTTAATTTGATATATCATAAATCTTTTGATCATGCTTGGCAGTTGATGGGTATAGGCGATGTGAAAAATGGATGCGAAATGACATTGTAGACTCAAAAGAATCCAAGACAACATCATGGTTCAAGCGGTTTATAGGACGTAAGCAGAAGCCAGAAGTGACCTGGCCATTTCCTTTTGCAGAGGGTAGAATGTTTGTCCTTACATTACGTGCTGGTGTCGATGGATACCATGTTAATGTTGGGGGTCGCCATATGACTTCATTTCCTTATCGGACAGTAAGTTAATTGAGACATGACAGATGATTTTATCTTATGTTTGCACTGAATATCTTAATCGAGTAAAATTGTGTGATTAGCTTTTTCATGATAAACGATATTCATGAGGATGAGTTTCTTAATGTTTTTCCTTTTATTTTACATAATATACTTGGTTGAAAGAGAGAATTATTGAGAGAAGTTTGTGCCAATGGGCTGCTCTTGATATGTTATTCATAGCTTGATTACAATCAATCACTGCAGTAATCTGGAAGGTAATTAGGAGCTAACTAGAAACTAAGTTACTGCCTAAATCAGCAACTAACCCGTGCCCTAATTACCAGATAATTGACATAATACATAGTTGACTATATATTGTAGCATAAGTAGTAATATTTAATATTCTTACAGACTTAAAAAACATATGATTTTCATGGTAGTGAATTCCTCTTGCATTTATATGGGTTTCTATATCTATAGACTGAGAATTTTGGTCTATGGTGTACTCTCGGCCATATATTATAATTTGTACTGATGAAGATATCTCTCTCACCATTTGTCAAAGGGCCACCCTTGGCTTAAACTTCAAGGATAGTAGGAACTTGGAATTAATTGCTGTCTTCTATAATGCTTGCTGCTGTGGTTACAAATTTTGTCCAGCTGATTTTTCTTTTCCTCATTATCATCAGGGTTTTACACTTGAAGATGCTACAGGATTATTAGTTAAAGGGGACCTTGATATTCATTCAGTTTTTGCTACTTCTCTCCCTACTTCACATCCAAGTTTCTCACCTCAAAGAGTACTGGAAATGTCGGAAACTTGGAAAGCCAGTGCTCTACCTAAACATGCTGTTAAACTTTTTATTGGAATCCTTTCTGCTTCAAATCACTTTGCAGAGCGTATGGCAGTTCGAAAAACGTGGATGCAAGCAGCTGCAATCAGGTCTTCAGATGTGGTAGTACGATTCTTTGTTGCATTGGTAAGGTTGCTGGCTTTATTTTTATTTGGCATAGAAGCATATAATGAATCATGAAGGAGAAACACAACCTTTATATTAATCTGGTGTGAGCATGAAGAAATGCATGATACCATGATGTAGATTGGATTATATAGTTTTATTATTTTATTTAAGGTTTCATTGTCACAATAAGGGTTATTGATTTGGGATAATTTGTTGTTATTTCTTATTTACTTACTTTATTCTATTTTGAATAGTCATATTCCAGCATAGATTAGGAATTACTTACTTTAGTAAGATGTTTGGTTTTGTTTGGTCTATAAATATACCTTCAGAGTAAAGACTCTTGATTATATGATATGGGATCTCCTTCATCAAAGGGACAACGAGTTTCTGATATTTGTGTTGGAGGAACAGTCTGCCAAGATGAGTACTTTTGGTTTGTTTATTAGGGGAGTCTGCTGTCAGGAGATCACTCTTGGATTGTTCTACATAATATCAAGAATGCCACAGAACTGCTTTCTTGGAGAAGAGAAACACAAGCTTTCTGGGGTCACTTGATTGAAGTTTTGGGGCAAAAGTATATGGATTTAAATCCTGAAGGGGCAATGTCAAATTTTTATGACCATTACGTGGGGCTGTTTTGTGTAACCTTCAATTTCAATTTGATGGCCAAAAGCTTCTGCAAATATAATTTGGTTGCCACTTATTTTAATTAGCAGTTTCTTAAGGTTTGAAGAGCTAGGATCTGTTTCATTCACTTGGAATTTAAATAAAATAAACAGAAATGCAAAATGAAAAAAAAAAGTTCAGCTTTTCGTAAAATTCTCACATAACAAAGAATGTTAATAATGATTTATTGGTTTTCTCTGGCTATAATTTATTTCCAATATTTGTTGTAATAAATTTAGACATGAAAGCCCTACCTGACTTGTAGGCTGCTGAAATTGATTTTAGAAAGTAAAAAAGAAGATGAAATGTGGTCTAGAATCAGGTTTCTTAGGCATTAAGATTTCGACAAGTTTGATTTTTCCATGATGCTCTGCGCATTAAGATTTCGGCAAGTTTGATTTTTCCAATCTTCATCATTTCGTATAGCTGTTATAAATAGTTTATATTTGCATGAGGTTGGTGTTTTGGATTGCACCTTCAGTAAGTACCTTGGTTGGTTTAAGGGTACCTTTATTGCTTGTGCAAATTACTTATATTTGTAATACTCCTGTATTGGTTATCATCAATAATTTTCCCTTTAGACTGAGTAACATAATAGTGTAAATAAATTTAAATATATCAGAGTTTTATGAAATATAATGCAATTTGTGAAGAGAAAATCATTTTTTTCAATTTAACCACAACCAGTTATGTAGTTGTTTGGAATTACTTATATACTTTTTTTTTTCTTTTTTGCTATTATATTCTTATTGATATGATATGACTGGTTTTTCTGTGTTTAATACCTGTTCTAATTTGTAAACATCAACATGAAGAATCCAAGGAAGGAAGTAAATGCGGTGCTGAGGAAGGAAGCTGCTTACTTTGGTGACATTGTCATTTTGCCCTTTATGGACCGCTATGAGCTTGTTGTGCTTAAAACCATGGCTATCTGTGAGTTTGGGGTGAGTTTATTTTTAAATCTTTAGTCAGCTTTTGTGTTTCTTCTATTTTTGTACACATGTTGTGGGTAAGTGAATTGCATATGTCCAGCTAATATCTGTCCCCTCCCTCAAAATGTGCAACTCTTGTGGCTCCCAGTCTTTTTTCTGTTGTTTCGTGTTATATAAGCCAATTTTCTTTCATGCAGATTCAGAATGTGACTGCTACATATGTCATGAAATGTGATGATGATACTTTTATCAGGGTGGATACTGTCTTAAAAGAAATTGAAGCTGTACCCCGGCAAAAGCCCCTTTATATGGGCAATCTCAATCTCTTGCATCGGCCTCTGAGAAATGGCAAATGGGCTGTTACTTTTGAGGTATGATATTTGTCACATTTAGTTGAACTTGTAGGTAACATGCAACTATGTAAATTTCTGTTTGGTTGTTGAAATGATAGTTTCCCAGCACTTAATGAAGCTTATAAATAGTGATTAGGTATTTAGTTTTATGTGTATTCCAACAGACCCTTACATGCACGTGAAATTTGTTTTGCCCAGAATAGGGTCTTAAACAAAGGCGGGGTAAAAAATGTCAGGCTTCTGCATTGATACTTATGTACCAGTACCACCAACTCCATGGGTATGGGACCATAGGTGGAGTAATTGATACCTATGTACCTACCAGCTATTTGTAATTCTTATACTTGTAGGATGTAGCAAGCACAGGGATGTACCTATGACTCTATTTTCTCTGGAATTCAGGGCTCTGCTCTATGGTATTAGACTGCTACTTTTGATCCCGTGTGTTTTTTTGTTTATTTGATAGATTAATGAGAGAAATCTAGTTAGGAGTTATAGTATTTCATAATTTTCTTATTTTGTTTTTGCATTATTTAGTAGAATTGTATTTTCCTTGTTTGCCCTTGTCTTACTAGTTGGTGACTAGCAAAATAGAATGCATACAATATTACTATCTATATTCGCCACCTCCGTGAGAAATTATGATGTAGTTTGGAAACATTATATATTTATGATCTTGATGAATCTCTGTGACATGCACTTTTTTTTTTTTTTTCAGTTTACGGAAAAAAAAAAAAATAGAAACACTCGATTATGTGTCATGTGAAAATCAGTGTAGACCATGATAGTATCAGACCACCTAATAATTTCTTAACCTCCCTTCTCTTATCTTATGGATTATTTTAATTGGCACAGGAGTGGCCTGAAGCAGTATATCCTCCTTATGCAAATGGCCCTGCATACATAATTTCCAGAGACATTGTTACTTTCATCATATCTCAACACAAGGAGAGGACGCTGCGGGTTTGTTACCGGAAACTTTATCCCTTGGCCTTACATCCTTTATATAACTACTTTCCAGTTCTAGTTTGCATTATCAGTACATATCATTGATTGGTGAAATGTTTGTTTCTGGTGGCAGCTCTTTAAAATGGAGGATGTAAGCATGGGAATGTGGGTTGAAAGATTTAACAATACGGTGGCCGCTGTTCAGTACTCTCACAACTGGAAGTTTTGTCAGTATGGATGCATGGAGGGTTACTACACTGCACATTATCAATCACCAAGGCAAATGGTCTGTCTATGGGATAAGTTGTCAAGAGGTCGTGCAAGATGCTGCAACATTAGATGATTTGCCACTATCATTGTCACTCTTGTACCTACTTCACATAGATTAGTGTTGGAGAAAGTTACACGTTCAATTTGAAAGAAATTGAGTTTAGCATGGGTGTTCATCTGGTCTAGTTTAGCTTTCATGGTGAATTTGTTGTCCATGAATTTTGGATGTCAAACCAAACTGTACTTTTCGATCAATGAATTTTACAAATCCAAATGAAACCGCACGGGTCTTCAAGGACCGAACGAAATTAAATTGTATTCTGCTTGATTCGGTTTCATGTCATGATTCATTGATGCTTTAAATTTTCATTGTATATCAATATTGGCTTAGTGTATTCAAAAGTACTGTCTAATTGAAGTAAAACAAAAGAAATTGTGCTGTGATAATTATAACTTTGCACTAAGGTACACAATTTCACGTGAATCGTAAACTCGCTCCAAGCTTTTAAATTATTTATTATAAGCGGTGAAACTTTCATTTCCACGAATGCAATAATTCTTTTTCTTCATAATTCATCTTATGAATTTAATTTTGATACATGATCAAGATCAAATTGTTATAAAAGTTAATAATCTTCTGATAATATTTATAATTGAATGATGTAAAATATTTAATGTTATCAATTAATTTTAATTAAAATCTTCATACTGTTCTCGTTTCTTTTTGTTTTAAATAATCATTGGTTTATTGAAAAGTATTCGGCCCACCTTAACATAAAAAATGTTAGTGATTTGTTAGCGATTTGTTAGCTCAGTGCTCAAAATCATCCCACATCGAAGAGATCATTGCGTCAGCAGTCCTCACCGGTTCACTGCTTTGCTTAGCATCTTAGCGCAATCAACTCACTGATTTTTTTTATTATTGGCAGCAAGAATTCTAGTGATGTTTTAAAATGATTTTATAAGAAGAAAATAAAATATTAAAAAATACTTATGAAAATTGTTGTTACACATACATATTTTACTATATTCTTAAAACGTGAAATCAAAGATAGATAACTAAAAGCCGGGAATGTCCAGCAATCAACTCTTTTGTGCAGTCTTTTAGAATTCAATAGTAAAGTTATTAAATAATTTTTAGTAACAAAATCTGTACTCGTAGTTTTTAAGTTTTTTTTTTTTTTTTTTTTATGGATAAATTATTAATTTTTGTTAATGAAAAAGATTTGAACATGTAATCTCTCCCTCTCCCTATCCCTATCCCGTCACTCCTCCATCACCATTCCAATCATATATTTTCCTTGTAACTTTTGAGTGTTGAACGCTTTAAAAGACGAAATAAAAAGCTTATAGCTTAGTCGCCTGAAAATCAGAGAAATGTTTGTGTATGATGACAATTGAAATGGGTCCACTAAAGAAAAGAATAGAGAAAAAAAAAAATCTGAGGTTTTATTTCTTATCCTTTCAGTTCAGCCGTGTCGTGTCGTTCGCGTGTTTGAGTTTCAAAAACTCTAGTGTATGGTCCCTTCAGTGTAACCAAACCAGCGATTCCCATTTCTTTCAGTAGGTGGCACGTGCCATGACCCCTCCTCACGTGTTATTATCACTCCCAGCCTCTTTATTTTCAAATTCAAATTTACGAAACCAATTCATTGGTCTCTATCTTTTCTTGCAGCCATCTAAGAATGGAAGAAATAAGAAAAGTAAAGAATAATTATTTTTGGTGGAAGGAAAGAAATTGGTTTGAACGGTCTTAAAGTTTAGCATAACATTAACACATCTTTCCCATCTTATCCAATGTGTGGATTCCATTCCGTTGTCCTCTGTCGGCAGCACATCCATCTGCCACCTGTCCCATGTGTCACTGACACGTGTCAGCTGGATATGCCGTTTCCTCACTGTCAGGGCAAAAGGAAAATGCGTGTGTGAGAGCTAACACAAACAAATTGTCAATTTGGAAGTTGACAGTAGTATTAGTAGTACAAATGGAACTAAGACTATTATCCTTTAACAGATTTTATCCATATTCCATGAAACTACCACAATACCCTTTCAGATAATCACTCTCTTTCTTTCTCTGTTCTGCCAACTACATAATATCTCATCCCATTTTATGACCCACATCTTTTATTTTTCTCCATCTGTAACGTGGAACATAATCAATGCACAGTGATTAATACTAAATAATGACACCATTCACTTGTCAATACGAATCCCAATTATATGCTATTCATAATTGATATTTTATAATTTGTTAAGTAATTTGTTCAATTTTAGAAATTGTATATCTTACCCACCTCTTCCAAATGGTAGTTATCTATAATCTATATACCTCACTCAATCTTTTGTTTTTTTTTTTTAGTAAATTCTATCACTTTCAATTCATAAAATTACTTTGACATTTATACTAGTTTGTCGTCTTTGTTTTCTAAAAGAATGTATATATTGATTTACACATTTAAAAATTAGTTTGATTGGTAAATTATTAGTTCTACTTGGCATAATGTGGCGCGTACATTTTTGTGAGTTTATTTTTTATCTCCAAAAAAATAACTATTTGACTAATTCTAACTTACTGATTCTAATAATAAAATATAGCATGCACTAAACACGCTAAAATAAAACTTTGCATGTATAGCATGTATGAGTTTAATTTTGATACTATTACTGTAAAGGAATTTACAATATTAATAGTTAAATATTATTTTAGATACACCTTTTAAACTAATTAATAGAAAATAAATAATTTTTAACTTTATGACAATCTATAATTGAATAAAAGTGTATAACAACTTATATTATTAGATTAAAATTTTGTATATGTAAACATAAAATATTGGACGATATTTCCCAAAAAAACAAATGCTCATTTTTGTCTGGCTACACAATCTTGAATGGATAGGCCCATAAAGGCTATACAACCTTGTATGGTCCGCGCTTTATATAATTAAGGTGAAGTATGTTGGAGCTATTCATGAAGCTTTTCTGGCTAGAAAGAAATGGGTTTCTAGTAAAATCCAACTAAAATACAAGTTTATTGAGGATACGTAATGAACATTAAATATTGCTCTTTTAAACATCTCTTCTGCAGATTAATGGGGTCATAATTATTTTTGTATCTAAAATTTAAGTATAAGCCTGCTAAATATTTTCCCAAGACAAGCAAACATGAACAATAAAAATGATTTTATTTTCTTTGTGAATGGTGGGCTATAAAATGAATAATTTATTAAAAATGTGAATTGTGAATAAAATAATTGGCCAGTATTACTATTAGCTGCCACAACTTCAGCACTAAACATCCTCTTATGAATTGGCATTTCGGTGACTTAAAAAAAGTATATAAAGGGTTACGATATCATAATTAAAATTTCAATATAGTAATATAATTAGTCTTGCCAATCTTTGCTTAATAAATATTTATTTTCAATAGTGTTTCTTTATCGACACATAACAGACAGCGTATAGTTACGCTCTTCCGATGGAGAAAGGTTGGTATGATAGAAAGAAATATAGAATACACAAAAAATATCTTTTTACTTCCTTGAGAACCCCATGGAGAACACGTGAGTAGGATCCCCACTTTTTTCCCCTTTACACTTAATAATAACAATTTGTTGCGTAAACTTTAGTCAAAACTTGCATTAAGATTTAACGTGATTTGAGGTAATTAATTGCTTTCGTACGCGAGAGTTGAGAAGGAACAAAAAATAAAAATAAAAATTTCTAACATCTAACTAGATCAACACCCATGTCATCTGCAATGAGTTATTTCTGCTACAAAAACTCTTAGCATTCATCAAAAGAACAAAAAATAAATCTGACTAAGCTAATTCCATATCAGTTATCTTTTTGGACAGGTTTATTCTTTTTAAACAACTAATAAGTATCATCAGAATTAACCATATGGTTACTCAAACATCCACTTTTTCCTCTCTAATATTATATATTCGATAGTATAACCTATGTACTTTCTAAATTTAGATAACTTAAAAACGGTACTGGCTATGTTAAATCTGGATGAAAAGAAGCACGGGATCCCTGATCCCAATTATTGAAGGGTAGTATCGGTATTTAAGGTAAAACAATAGGGGCATCTATGACTGTGACATGAAGTTTTACTTCTCACACGGACATGACAAAGTTTTGTCCTTTTGAACAGCTCAATCTCTGTGTCTCGCATCACCGTTTTACATTATTTCCGGTCTCACATACACTCATCCCACTCTTTTTTCCCACGCAACGCATTCTTTCAACTCAACATAAAACCTTCATTAATTGAGCACAAGCTATCCAAAACGTAAAGGTGACCCACAAATACAACTACCACCTTTGCTAATCACCATTCTCAAAATATCTTCTTATTTATGTTATTGCCATTTGCTATTGCTACACAACAATACAAAACACCACCCTTTATTATGCTCTGTAACCGTTTGCAACGGTCGCTTTAGAATGGAGTTGTAACGGCTATACGGCATTGATGTGGAACAAGTGAGGGAGTTTGTGTTGTGTTGTAGAGAGAAAACTGAGAGGCCCAGATGGATTTTTCTTCGTTCTTGACGTCCCTGGGGACTTCGTTTGTGATATTTTTGGTTTTGATGATTCTGTTTGCGTTTCTATCAAGTAGGCCTGGGAACAATGTGGTGTATTACCCCAACAGGATCCTCAAGGGGTTGGATCCATTGGAAGGAGGCTACAAGAGCCGCAACCCTTTCTCTTGGATCAAGGAGGCCGTATCTTCTTCAGAACGTGATGTTATTGCCATGTCTGGGGTCGACACTGCCGTCTACTTTGTCTTTCTTACCACTGGTTTGTCCTTATTTTTCTTTCTTTCTTTTTTCCATCCGTATATATGAATAGTGCGTACCTTCTTTTTTGAAGATGATATGTGTTTTTTTTGGAAAGGATCTTCTTAAGATTACCTGGTCACATTTGCCTTGAGAAAACTTTCTTGTTTTTGGTTCCTTATTTCACTAATCAATACAATAATTCTACCTTTCTTCACTTAGTTTTCTGTTTTTGAAGTTGTTTTGTACATGAAACAACAGCATTTCATTGTATTTACTATTCACCCTTTAGATACTAGGATTTTCAAACCTGTCAGGTATTGAGATTTTCAATAGAACAAAACTTACACGCAGCTTCTTTGGTGTTTTTGGTGCTGTTCTCCAATTAGAATTGAAATTTCACCTCACATCGGTGATAATTGTTTATATTAAAGGTCAATATAGATTATCAGGGTAAATCTTCGATTCTGATTGGAGAACAGTAGCACTAAAAGCAAGCATGTATGGAACTGTAGCTAAGTTTTTCTCTTTGTCAATATTAGTTAAGCTTTTAAGGCGCAGAATTCTCAGGAATGAATTTTCAATAAAATCTGGGGAACTGATCTGAGTCATACTTGAAATCTCAAGCTTAGGTCTTTATCTCATGTTTGGTATGAAATGTAAAGGACAAATTCCTAGTCCTATTTGCTAGACTGGTCTTATGGAAAACCAGGAAAGAAAATTTGAATTATATTAAGAAAGTCCTATGTTATTCACTTTGCTTATGTAATTATTGTTGAGTCCTTTCCTTATTCTAAACCACATAAGGTTATTTTCTTGCAACTCTTTCTGTCATTTTCTTAATCATTTTTCTGAAGGAGTGGGATTTTTTTTTTCTGCTATTCCTTCAGCATAGTGCAGTTTTAAATGGTTTGGTTATGACAACCTGGTTCTTGCTTGTGCGGGCAAATTGATACATTATATGCATTGCTTACTTGTGATTTTTGTGGCTTGTAGACTATCTAACTGCGTTTTCATTCTCAAAATCTGTTTTCACATCACATGACATAGAAAGAAAAGACAAATCTTTCCCACTAAAACATTTGTTTTTTCTATAAATATGTTTTTCCGGCTGTAAACTTTCATATTTTCCAATTGTTATATGATAAATGAATCCAGCATTTAGTTTCTAATTTTTATTCTTCCGGTTCTCTGCTAGTGTTGGGTATCCTAGTTTTATCTGGAGTTATTCTGCTACCTGTTCTTCTGCCTCTTTCTGTTACTGACCATGGTATGAAGACACAAAGTAAGTCACAAACAGCTAGCAATGGAACTTTCAGTGAACTTGACAAGTTATCGATGGCTAACATCACGGTAAGATCAGTGTTGCATAGCATTTTTTCAATTGTCTTGTAGTAAATTTTCCTTTAATTCAACTAATTATTTGTGTACATGTGTGAGAAAGTAATGACCCATATTTTTCCTGAGTTAAGCAGCCAGTCAGTTTCTTTAATACCTTCAAATGATAATAATGTCAGAGACTGAATAACTTTTTGTGTGTGTAGGCAAAGAGCTCGAGGTTGTGGGGATTTTTAATTGCCTGTTATTGGGTTTCAATTGTTGCGTTTGTTCTCCTGTGGAGGGCTTACAAACATGTGTCATGGCTGCGAGCTGAAGCTCTAAAGTCTCCTGATGTGAAGCCCGAACAGTTTGCTATAGTTGTGAGAGACATACCTCATGTTCCTCAAGGTCAGACTAGGAAGGAACAGGTTGACTCTTATTTTAAAGCCATCTACCCTGAGACGTTTTACAGATCTATGATTGTAACAGACAACAAATTGGTAAGATTGCCTTTTTCCATACCCTCTGGATTAACTTAACTATTTCTAATTCCATATCAGAATTTCAATAAATGATGCATGTAAATATGACAGAACATGAGAGAAATTTTATAAAAGCAACTCATTATATTGATTAATAAGAAAAGATGCAAATGAGTGTGATACATGCTCTGTTTATAGAGCTTGTTGGACTAGTAACTAACAATCAACAAACTAATTAACCAACTAACACAACTAACAAATACGATTCTATAACACATGCTTTGCATTAGAACACATCATTCCATTTTCTGATTTTTGTGGCATTTAGGAAACTAAAAGAGAATGCAGAACGTCTAATAGTTTTTCCTTCCTGTGAATATTGTAATATATAATTTGTTTTCCCTAAATTTATTTATTTCCAACAGGTGAAAAAGATTTGGGAGGCGTTACAAGGGTATAGGAAGAAGCTTGCCCGTGCTGAAGCAATATATGCAGGGTCTAAAACAACTGCCAAACCAGAAGGAACAAGACCTACAACCAAGACTGGCTTCCTTGGACTTGTTGGTAAAAAGGTGGATAGCATAGAGTATTACAACGAGAAGATTAATGGACTTGTTGCCAGATTGGAATCTGAGCAGAAGGTCACTCTCAGAGAGAAGCAGCAAGGTGCTGCTGTGGTCTTTTTCTCAAATAGGGTGGTTGCAGCATCTGCAGCTCAGAGTTTGCATGCGCAAATGGTTGACACTTGGTCAGTCTTTGATGCTCCTGAACCCGATCAACTAATATGGTCTAATTTGAAAATCAAGTATTTTCAGAGAGAGCTGAGGCAGTACTTGGTGTATTTCATTGTGGCACTGACTATATTCTTCTACATGATTCCAATTACATTTATATCTGCATTTACTACTTTGGATAATTTGGTGAAATATCTCCCTTTCATAAAGCCAATTGTTAATATAAAGGCTTTGAGAACAGTGTTGGAAGCTTACCTCCCTCAGCTTGCGCTGATTATTTTCTTGGCTTTATTGCCCAAGTTGCTTTTGTTTTTGTCTAAATTTGAAGGCATTCCAACTGAAAGTCATGCAATTAGGGCTACATCTGGAAAATATTTTTATTTTACCGTGCTGAATGTGTTCATTGGAGTTACTATTGGTGGAACCTTGTTCAAAGCATTCGAGAGAATTCAGAAGAACCCAACATTCAATGAAATTTCGTCCTTGCTTGCTGAAAGCCTCCCCGGCAATGCTACTTTTTTCTTGACCTATGTGGCCCTTAAGTAAGATAACTTCCTAACTTTATTTTATTTAGTTTATTTATCTGTGGCGATACGTCATTTTGTTTATTTTTAAGTTAAAGGTGATAACCACTTTCTGGTGAAGGTAGAAGGAAATGTAGAAGGCATACTTCATCTACAAATGGTGTCCCCCTTTATATTTCTTGTTATTATCTTTTCCTAGATTCTTTTGAAGTAGGAGCTACTGTGTATTCCAGAAGCATATCTATAACAAATATTTTCTCACACGATATTTTGTGTAAAGTGTAAACTTTAAAATATGGATTATTCCTACTAGACATATAAATAGGAAAAGACTTCACTTCTTTTTCTTTTTTCTTTTTAAATACTTGGCATGACACAAATTAATTGATTTTTCTTTATATCTTAGATTTTTCGTTGGCTACGGCCTTGAACTGTCCCGAGTAGTTCCTCTTATTATATACCATGTTAAGAGAAAGTATCTTTGCAAGACTGAAGCTGAGTTGAAAGAAGCTTGGCGTCCTGGAGATCTTGGTTATGGTACTAGAGTTCCTGGTGACATGCTGATTGTCACAATTGTCATCTGTTACTCTGTTATTGCTCCTGTGATAATCCCATTTGGTGCTCTATATTTTGGCCTAGGATGGCTAGTACTGCGAAACCAGGTGAAGTTCTTGGAATTTTGTTACCGAAACAAGTTTTTTTGTTTTTTGTGGCATTTTTTTTATTATTTTTCATTCCTTGTGTTTATTTAAAGTCTCAATTTGGTCCTTTTTATCAAGTTATTTTGAAATCAAGTCTATTAGTAAATATGTTTTACGAGTTTGTGTATATTTGTATTGATCAACAGGCACTCAAAGTTTATGTACCAATATTTGAAAGTTATGGAAGAATGTGGCCCCACATGCACAACCGTATACTAGCATCTTTGATATTATACCAGATTACCATGTTTGGGTACTTTGGGACACAGAAATTCTACTATACACCACTTGTGCTTCCTCTTCCCATATTGTCATTGATCTTTGGTTTTGTCTGTGCAAAGAAATTTTACCCCGCCTTTCAACATCCAGCACTTGAGGCTGCAGCTAATACGCTTAAGGAAGTTCCCAATATGGAATCGATTTTCAGATCTTTCATTCCACCAAGCTTGAAGTCTGAGAAGATAGATGATGACCAGTTTGAAGATGCATTGTCTCAATCTTCGAGAACAACACCTGTTTGATGTAATTATCTGAATCTCAACTTGTTTTTACGTGTTAGTTGTAGTCTTGTAGGGATACTTTTAGATATTTTATTAATTGTTCTTAATACGTTTTAGGAACCAGGGGTGTTGAGTGGTGTGAATGTGTTTGTGTAAGAAAATGTTGGGTGGTCTTGTAATATTTACATGTATGTGATGTTTGTTCGACTTGTAACAGTTACAGATCAGTGTTCTCGTGTTCCATTGTAATTCAAGATTTTCTTTATTTTTACTGAACGAGAATTTATATGACTTTACACTTTGCGTCAAATTAGCAATGTCGAATGATTTTTTCTTTAAAGAAGTTTGTGGTAGGCCTTACCACGTTCTGCCATGTGTTCTGCCATGTGTTCTGCCAACAGCCTGGTCCCAAATGAGAAGAGAAAATAGAAGGAATAAAAGTAGGAAAGTAGGATGTGACTAGAGAGAATGAAAGAGTTTTTTTTTTTTTTTTTTTCCTTGGTACAGCATAATATCCATTGAAAGAATGTTAGTACCACAATACGCACACAGCCTTTTGCATGGATTCACATCGTCTACAATTTTTATAAAATAGTCTACAATCTCTTTCATGAAAAAGTTTGATTCTATAGCCAAAAGAAATTCATTAAATATGTGCTGCTGGCCATGTAGTTCCTTTTTGGACTGCAAACAATCCAGTTCCCATGTGACAGTCAGTTATGTTAAACCTTCAATAAAACTACAAAAGTGTTAAGTAGGAGAAATAGAATTAGGCTCAATTCATGTGGACTTGTCTCTGTTGAGCAGTTATACAGTGGTATAAACAAGGAAGAGGGTAAAAAGCATTGTTAATAAATAAAGAAGTGGAGAAGACAATTGGTGCAGAGATACAGATATGAATAAGGAAGTGGGGAGTTAAGAATTTGTTAATGATAAAGAAATGGGAGAAGGCAATTACTCCATATTGCTGTAAATGAGGAAGTGGGCGGGTGGAAGAGTCTCATAAAAAAGGAAGTGTGAGAGCCGAAGAAGGTCTATTTGTCTTTTATTTTTTTTTAAATTTTTTTTAAATTACTTACTCCCTCGCTTATTATTTGTCTTTTAAAGTAATGCAAACTTCTTTTAAAAATTATTAATTACACAAATTAATATGATAAAATGGTTTTCTTTATCCTTATTAGAAAATGTTACAATGTAGTTATAAATTATTTATTTATTTAGACGAGACACCAATAAAAGAGAGTATTATTGAAAAAATAAAATACTTTGCTGGTTTTTTAAAGTGACAATAAATTTAAAAACAAAAGAAGTGAGAGAAAAAAAAATAATTTTAAAAATTCATAGAAGTTATAAGATGTGAGCATGAATTGAGTTCGATCAAACTTATCTTACTCTATATTGGATCCAAAATTTTGATTAAATTATTTATTTAAACTAAAATTTAACCTGGTCAAAATTTTAAATATGAGACAAAATGAGATCAATTCAATTTTTTACTGTAATATACTAAGTTTAACATTTTATATAATTAAATAAAAAATTAAACAAAATATAAAACTTAAATTAAAGTATATTTTATAATATATATTTTAAAATAAATAATTTTATCATAAATATAATATCATATTATACAAAATATTAATTATCAAATAATAA
>JAMLFT010005245.1:0-17913 GCA_026544285.1 Pachyrhizus erosus | reverse complement strand
AACATTAACACTTAATCTTAATTAATTTGTAAATTTTAATTTTTTATCTTTTCTAAATTTTTATGAGACTTATTTATCACTTAATAATTAAAAATCTTTTTTTTTCTTGATAAAATTCTATTTATTTCTAATTAGGCAAAAATTTATTATTTTACAATTAATTATTTAGTAAAAATATTAATTAACTCTAATTAACAAAATTTCTATTTTAGTAAAATTGAGGATGTTATATCACATCTTATGATACTTATTAAAGGGAGACATAAAGAATACACATATCTTTTCATGAAGGAATATAACTTTCCATACATTCACCTTTTCATGAATAAACATATACTTTTATGAGAGGATATAACATTTCATTTATTTTAAAAAAATTTCACATATTTATTGTTTAAAATAATTATTATTTTAAAATAAGGAAGTTTTATGAATTTTTTTTTAACTTGATAAAGGTATTTCTTACTCTATATATCCTTAAGTACAATGATAACCTAAAGTTATCTTTTCTTAAAAAAAAGAAAAATTCATGCATGATTAATTTTAATTAAAATATTATTTTTATAAAAATAGAAAGAGAATTGTCCATTTTATTAAGAAATAGAGATTACTAGTTGTCATCATTCAAACCTTCCAACATAAGATTCTCACAATAATAAAAAAAAAGAAATGAATTTAAAATTACTAAGTAATAAATTATTTTTTATATAATTTAGAAAATTAGAGATTAGAATATAATCATCACTCGTATGTGTCTAAAAACATGAGGTTTTAACAAAAATTAAATAAGAAGTAAATCTAAATTAGTTATTACTAATATCTCGTATTAACATTTAAATAAATAAATATTCAATACAGTAATACTAATTGATGAATTATTATTTGAAGATATTTAGGTTTAAATTTTATGTAAAACAAATAATTCTATCAACCAAAACAAGTAATTGAATCAATCAATCAATGCTTAGTACGATTATTTGAATCAATCAAATATTGTTATTTTAAATGTTTTTCTAATTTAAACATATAATGGAATCATATTGTATATAAATTCTCTTATGTATTTTTTGTTTATTAACAATAATTTTTTTATTTAAGATTTTTTTTTTCTATTTTGCTAAATTCATCTTTTTATTTTAGATTTTTTGTTCTTTTTATCTTCCCTAGATATGTCTCTTTCATTGTTATTAGATTTTTTCTGTTTCAAGGTTTCTTTTTTTTAATATTTTTCTAAGGGTAATTTCATTTTTTTTCATTCTTTTTGTTTTTTCTTTTAATTTTTTAATATATTTAAACATCTAACATTTGTTTGCTGGATTTTATTGCAACTTCTACCTATTTTAACGTAACTACTAAATTGACATAAAAGGTCTAAATAAAAGTTTCACAAAGGAAAATAGAGTATTACTATACTAGAAAAACAAAATTAATCATTTTTATTTTGTTTAAGAATTTCATTTTTATATTTTTCTATCCTAGAGATATCAACTGGCGAACTCGATCCCCAACCCGAAAATCTCGTCTCCGATCTCAATGATGGTTTCACCACCTTGATTTTCATTTGCACATCGGAAAATGTCGTCATCTAACCCTTCTTACGGACAACCAACACCTCGTCGTTATCATGAGATGTATTTTGATTATCTATGTGTTGCCATCACCATGAGCTCTAAAATGGATCAATTGCAGGAAGATGTACAGGAATATTTGTAAATATTTGGGATAGGGATTACGTGAATTGAGTTTGTTTTATACGGTAGGAAGTAATTTTGGTGGCCAAAAATGGCCATAAATTATTTTAAAACTTTAAAACATTCATCAACAATTTCTAGCAACTTTTAATCACCAGAAAATGAGACCTCATTAAATGGTTAAAAATTAACATGTAGTCCACTACTATATCATCTTTTAATGGATAAATTAACAATAAAAGTAGGTGACAAAAGAAAAGATTGACATCTTGACCAGTCAAATTTTGTTTAAGATTAAAAATTAAATTTTTAAAAATTTAAAGACTAAAAACTTAATTAAAAAACTTTTTTATTAGCTTGTTTGGGACATTAGCTTAAAATTAAAAGTTAAGTTGATTTCATGAATCTAAAAATTTATAGCTTATGGTTATTTTTCAAAGCTATTTTCTCTTTCAGGTTCATAAATACTATTTTTTATGTAAAAATTGTTTTTTTTAATCCAAATAAAATTAATTATCTTAAAATCACTTTTCAACAAATTTGTTCCAACAAAAAATTATTCTAATTATAATTGATTATACATGTAATCAATTATTAAAATCATTTAATTTTCACTATTATCCCAAACACGTATTTCTTTTCAACAAACTTGTTCAAACAAAAATCTATTCTAATTATAATCGATTATACATATAATCAATTATTAAAATCATTTAATTTTCACAATTATCCCGAACACGTACCACTTTATGTAAAAGATGTCCGTGGTTTAAAAAAATGATAATAAAAGTAAAAGTTTGTATTTAATGACATCAGTCACTTCACATTTTAAGATAAATTATTTCATGATATTTTTTATTTTTGTTGTTTGCCTATATAACATTGGTATCCTTTATAGAAAATTCCAATGTTTCAATTATTGAATGCCTTGTCATATTTTTAGTAGTGACTAATGTGAAACCAAAATGGCAATGTTATAATCTCAAACAAATAAAAGTTCATTGTTTCGAAGCATTGAGAGAGAGGAAATTTAACTAAATCACGTTAATTGATCATCCTTCGTAATCAAAACCTTTTGGCATTGTATTCTACATAAAATAAAATAAAAAGCTTCAAGTGAATTATTTAGTATAATTCTCTTTTAATAAAAAAAATTATATCATACTATGAGTAAGGGAAAGAAGAAAAAAAAAACACTTTGCTTAAATCAAGCCATCAACTTTCAAAATCATAGATCAAAATCAATATTTAAATCAAAGGTGAGCAAATATAATTAGTCAATG
Organism: Pachyrhizus erosus; assembly: GCA_026544285.1. NCBI lineage: Eukaryota > Viridiplantae > Streptophyta > Magnoliopsida > Fabales > Fabaceae > Pachyrhizus > Pachyrhizus erosus. The sequence goes on along the minus strand of JAMLFT010005245.1, from coordinate 14,939 downwards.
AACTTCTACTTGTCTTAAATAGGACAAAGAGAGTTAATCCACAAGAAAAAATAAGCTAGCATACATCATTCACCTCACTTAAAAGTGTCTATAAAGTGTAAAATGAAGAGTTAGCATGTGATATGACAAGTTGACTAGTTATAAAATTGCATATTGACAATTGATCCACCAAAACTTATCCAAAAAATATTAAAATTAAAATCACATTAATATTTTTTAACTCCTATAATTTAATTTCATTCAAAGAATGATGTATGATTTACAATGTATTAATTTCATTTCAACAAGTACAATCCTTTTTTTTTCTCAAATTAGTCATAAAAAAGCTTAAATATTAATTTGATTTATAAAAAATGATATTTTTTTAGTTTTGATCATTTAAATTTTTTATTTTAGTTCTTTTATTTTATTTTTACTTTAATTTCTACTATCAAGTAATCTTTTGATTTTAATATCTATTATTTCTTAAATGATATCGTATTTGACAATCCAATAACTCATTATATCATCAAAGAGCTTAATAGTACAATCATTAATAACTTTTTTTGTCAAATTATATTTTTAAATTCATAATTAAATAATTCAACGTCATTAATTATTTTAAATAAATAATAATTGAACAACACAATTTATTAAAAAAAATTCATATGACTATCTTATTAAAGTCTTTGATGATATAATAAATTATTAAACTGCTAAAATCATATTACAACATCTTATAATATTGTTAAAGACAAACAAAAATAATAATAATCTTTAAAAGATCAAAATGAAAAAAAAAATACCAAAACAAAAAAAATGACATTTTTAGAGATCAAATTGATATTAAAGTCTAAAGAATTCTAAAAATATTAAATCTTACAAGTCAAGATAACTAGTTAGACATAATAAGTTAAGCAAATTAGTAAATTGAATCACATATCTCACCATACCATATAGACGAATTAGGTAAGTTCAAATCACTTTCTCACCCTACAATTACTACGAAAGCAACCATGATAGATCTATAATCATATCTTTTTTTTTTTTCTCCTCTTTTCTACTTTAATCCTTTTTGTAGGGTTCTCCATCACTGTGCATCCTCCTTTCTCATGACAACAGACCTAGCAAACTTTTGGGTGGCTCTCAATCTTCCAAAGCTTACTCCACAAATTTTCAAGGGCAGAGTTCGTTGCTTGTGCAGAGAAGATGTTAGAATTCACCGCATAACCACCGTGAAGAAATCCACCGCAAAACCCCACAATCCCATCACGACATTGACTGTCCTCCAGATTAAGGAGAGAGAAGAGGAAAGATGCAGAGAGTAAAGGGTCTATGGTGGAAGAGAAGTGAGGGTAATTCGGAGAAAGAGAAAGAAAAAAAAAAAGAAACAAAAAAAAAATCAATTTTGATCTATTGATTTAAAAGTGAACAGATAAAAAAATTATTTTTCCCACCGTGAAAAACCTATTTAGGCTCCCACCGTAGCCTTCGTCCTACAATTAGAAGATCCAAATCAATTTTTCCCTCTCCTAAAATGTGGCAAGTGTTCAGATCCCTTGCCTAGCTAATCACAGGGCAAACAAAATTTCTTCTAATCTCCCACCAAATCAAATAATAATAAAGAAAATCTCCTTCATCTATACACGTTTCAGTTCCAAATTATGACACATTCCATGACTATAAACGGAAATAAACAATAAAGGTGAAATATATCCATCTTTTTCTTGGAGGGGCAGGTTTAGTTTGAACACAAACACACAATCGTGCGCCGCCCATACCCAAATTAATCCAATGAAACACCCAAAGAGACTGACAACAAAAGACTAAATGCTTATAGCTGGCGTTTCATAGTATTTTACAAGAACAGAAGGAAGTTCCCATAACTGTGGCTCACTTCCATATACATGAATACAGGATGCCTGAAAAACTTAGATCCTATGATCCTTTAAGTTTCCCAAAACCTAGTGAGCTGCAGACTGCAAAATGGATTAGACTATACAACACTATTCGCTTCTACAAACAAAAGAATTAAAGAAATAATTACAGCTACACAATTACTCTTCTTTCAGGTCTAGGGACTCAACTTCAGCCAAAAGCCGTTTATACTCGTCTTGGGCTTCTTGTATTTTACTTTTAAGCGTCGTCACCTGTCCAATCATAATCATTTCTTTTAAAATGGGTCGCAAAACGCAATAAAACAGATTCTCATTCTCTGCATTCACAGCAGATAATCTATTTTAACTAACTTAGACAGAGTCCATCAAAGGTTTCTAACTTTTGGGATACAAATCTTTAACCATACATTTTTCTAATAATGGTTTTTGTTTATATTTGAGGATGGTGGAAGTAAAATACTTTTGTAAGTCCGGCTATTAAAAATTCAAAAAGATAGGAAAGAAAAAGAAATCAACTTTTAATGCAGCATACAAACCCAGTTCTCTATAATTATCCAAATGCGATTCCACCAAGCATATAAATGTACAAAAACTATTCTCTATGAATTACACAACAAGAACATGCAACGTAACTAACCAAAGCTTTATTACTTTGTAAAAATTACCTTGAGATTAAGTTCTTCTCCTGTCTTTCCAAATTCTAACAATCTGCAAGGAAAAGAGTACAAATAAGGTTTATAACTACCATTTGTAATTGAAAATTTGGAGGCCATAACTAAAGTTTGGTAGATATTGGTAAAATCCAACACGAGAAAATGAAAATAACAAAAACTTGCGTATAGTTGTGTTTGCCAGCAAGAGTGGGCCAAAATTTGAAGCTAATCCAACTTGTTGAACTGTCTTTCATACAATTGTAAAACTCATCACACTCACTGCAATTAATAATATACTCACTTGGCATGCAGTTTCTTGTTTTGTTGCATCAAGTGCATAGTCTTTCGGTCTACCACCTGGTCAGCTGGAGTTGCAATAGTCTACATAAAATCAAGGGTAAAGTTGGAGTTAAAAAACTTTTCAAAGATTTATAATGGCAGAATATGATGTTAGGAACCCAAATTAAAAAATAGAAGAAAGGAAAGAAAGATGGAATTTCTTGATTGTAAAAGAACAAAAAATAGGAAAGAGATAATCTCTCCTTCAAGGGTTCCCCCCTTCAACAAAGTCACAGCTCTATTCCCCCAAAGGTTACTAATCTGAATGCCTCCCCTATCCCTAGTATCCTCCTATTTATAGATATGATGGGCCAGGCCCATGATACCCCTCCAATTAGTAACTACTCTAATCCCCTTTATTCAATATCCTAAGAATACCACCCCCTCAAAATCAACCTTGTCCTCAAGGTTGCAACCTGGGAAAATTTTCCTCATATGCAATAGGAATTGAAAATAGCCTTCTCCCGGATCCCACCGTTTGAAGCATGTAGCACCTGTTGGACCACAGCCATTGCAAAAGATTTCTAAGCTTTCCCAAACACCTTAGGAGTAAGGATAGCTTGGTTGTGAATACGGTGAACACAGAGGTCAGCGAAAACAAAAGCTACTAAAACCTGAGCAAAGCCACCTGAAGTTTGGTTTGGGCTAATTTTGTCATTCATCTTTCTTTCCCAAGAACAGGTCTTGCTTGTTGTTATTGCCCCCAATAACAGGTCTTGCCTATCATTCTTGCCGAAGAACCAGTCTCACTTGTCTTTCTTGCCCAAGAAGTGGTGTTGTCACCACCACCCTCTGACACATTGTCATTGAAGTTCTCATCACTCTGTCATTTTGCCAAAGATTTGGCCGCTAGTCTTGCCCTTTTCTGTGGCTATCCCTTGTTTCTTCGTTAGCATCTCCCCTTCTTTGATGCAAGTTTCCATCTCAATTTGCTCTTCTTGCTTCAAGATAGTCAACCCTTCAAATAGGTGGCTACCATAACTATCTTTGAATCTTTTGATCAAAGCTATGGAAAATGACTCCCAATTGGATTTGAGGAGATTTTGGCTCCAAACATAGAATCAATGCATTGCAACACCCACCATGCTCATGAATGCATATTGTAGCTTACGAAATGAAAGAATTTTTGGTAACTCGAGAATTTTTCCGCTCTCGCCAACCATCCAAGGGGGTCATTTCCTTCGAAAGCTAATGATTCAACTTTCTTGACCCAAGAACAAAGAGGAAGGTCTTCTTCTTGCTCGAACCCTCCGTTCTCCCCCTCTTCTTCTGCTGATTTCTCACACCTTTATTCATGAAATTTTCCCCCTCAACAGATGATGGCTTCTTGTTTGTCATCTATAACAGCAAATCTTTAATGTAACTTGTCAGTCTTTAATTCTGCCAATTGTAGACCTTGCTCACTGATAACTTCCTCCAATGCTCCACCCCAATTCTCCATCATGATTGGGGATCCGACAAGTCAGACCAATTCTTAGGGACCCAAATTAGAAAAAATAAGAAACGAAAGAAAGATGAAATTTCTTGATTATAAAAGAACAAAAAATAAGAGAGAAATAATCTCTCCTCCAAGGGTTTCCCCTTTCTTCAACAGAGCCACTACTCTGTTCCCCCAAGGATTTAATAATCTGAATGCCTCCCTTTTACCCTAGTATCCTCCTATTTATAGATATGATCGGCCTGGCCGCCCATGATATCCTTATAATTAGTAACTACTCTAATCCCCTTTATTCAATATCCTAACATATGAACTCCAAAGAAATCAAGTAAATTACAATAAATCTTTATACCAATGATAGCAACAGGAAAAAATGGCGCTAAGGTGGTGTATCAATAATGGTGTTGGAAAGTCGCCTTAATTGTAGTCCCCCTTAGCCTTAATTGCATCCTCAAGAGAGGTGATTTAGTCCCACATCAACAAGTGATAAGGCCAAAGTAATATATATAAGTGGGAAACAATGATCACCTTACAAGCTAATTTTGTAGGATTGAGGGGAAAATGTTGGAAAGTTGCCTTAATTGTGGTCTGTTTTAGCCCACCTTAGTGGCAACCTCAAAGGGTGGTGATCTAGTCCCACAACAACTAGTGATAAGGCCAAAGTAAGCATATAGGGGGAACATGCAACTTACAAGCCGATTTTGTAAGATTGAGTTAGGTCCAAACCAACTTTCTAAGACATGAAAACAAATTTCACAACGACCATTGTTTTAGTTGTAAAATAAATTTAAACTATATCTTTGCTATGTAAATTAACAACGGTACCATTGGAAAATATACCTCAAAATGATGTGTGAACAAATTTTAACATAATGATGAACAAGCCAATGCAGACCTCATTATTCTGACTGAAACCAACTTTCTAAGACATGAAAACAAATTTGACAATGACCATTGTTTGAGTTGTAAAATAAATTTACACTACATCTTTGCTATGTAAATTAAGAACGGTCCCATTGGAAAATATGCCTCAAAATGATGTGTATGAACAAATTTTATGATGAACAAGCCAATGCAGACCTGATTATTCTGACTGAAACCAACACTGGTTATATTGCATTTCCTAGCATGTTTTTCCATATTCTGAAGGTCTACCAGTTCATCTGTCTTCCTCTTATTATGAGAACCTGAATGAATAAACATTAGCTAGATAAAATTAGTTAAGATGTTGTTTCTCACAAAAGCAGTTACCTTGATCAGATCTTATTTTCAATTTTTCAGAATTCCCATATAGTGCTTTTGTATTGACAACAGGGGAGGAACTTCTGTTCAGTATGACCAGTTTTTCTATAGAAAGTGATTTCTGCATTGACGTAACCCCAGGTGGAAGCTTCCTCTTTTCCTTATACCCGAACAACGTACAATGTGTATCCCTGAAGAAAATTAGACAGCATCCTGAACATGTTAGAAATTAATGCTTAAAAATAAAATAAAAATATTTAAATAGTGTATGTGTATTGCTTAGCATACAACTACTTAAATTATGAAAACCAAATACTTGGTATGTTACAAAAATAGAACAGGACAAGCAAGAATAGAGTCACTACAAACACTATACCAATATTCCCATGTCATCTCCTTCAATCGCCCTTCAAGCTTTTGAAACAGGGAAGTTCTCTCAAAATCTTGTTTGTTATGAGTTGGCTCAATAAAATCTGCTTGCAGGATACCTAAGATTACCATACAAACTAACACAGTTAGGCACCCATACTGCAGGTCCACTATATCTTTAAACATCATCAGACATAATTCAAAAATTTCTTAGTAACATTACTCACCAACAACTCCTCTACCCCTACTGTCCAAATAGCTTACAACCTGCCAAAATGGCTGGCATATTGAAAGGATAGAAACAATATTAGTGAGAGTAAAAAAAAAATAAAAAATGAACTATATGTAAATCCATGTTAAAGCTACAGAAATAAACAAAATGATTTAAAATACCAAATTTTATAATTTTACAATATTTTTAGAAGATTTTAATCAAAAGAAGAGAAAAAGAAACTATGAAGAGGATAAGGAATCCTTCAGAGAAATAAAAAATAAGACAATGAAAACCATAGCCTTCTTGCACTAGGCGAGGATGGCTATATAGGGTCACCCGATGTCATTAGGTTCAGTTAAAAAACAAATGCTTAAGAATATTATTCAGCATAAAACTTCTTTTAATAAATCCCTCTAGGGTCTTTCATGATCTCTCTCTACCTTTTTTTGAAAAGCTACATATAATGCAATCTACTCTCCCTGTTGGTGCCTCTAGACTGTATTGACCTTTTTTGCATGTGTCAAAACCACTATAATCAATTTTGACATCTTTTGCTTCGATAGATATCACACCAATATCTCCTCATATATCTCATCCTTTCTTGATAGTCACGTCTCTATTAACCTATTTATTTTTGCATTTCACTACCATAGACTATAATTGGTCTAACAATACGATAAAACTTCCCTTTAAGCTGGATGGATGGGTACTCATCAGCCAATTGCAAATAAGATTAAGGAAAATATATATGGATTGCCTTTATGTAATTATAGTAATTAGGGATATTTGTATATCTTTGTAATTAAGACTCTAAATAATATCTTTCAGTGTGCAATGTAATTGAAAAGCGATCATGGTGGCATTATGGCAAAAGACAGTGGCGGAAATCCTTCTAGCCACCATAGAATGGTGGTGGTGAGGCAGATTTTTTATGGCAAGCTATGCCGACTGCAAAACATGATGCAGTTATAGAGTCACAAAAAACCATGGCACAAAACCCTTATGAAAACCGTTTAAAAAAAAAAAAATGGGTTGGGTTGTATACCCAAAACCCTAACCCAAAAACATTAATTAAAACAACAAAAGGCTAACCAATCACCCATCCCCAACCCAATTCTAAAACTTTAGGGTAGAAAGTCTTTACACCCAAGCCTCAACACAACACCGTCTTCGCACCTAAACCTCAAATACAACACTCAACACACAACACCCCTTGACGCACAGTATTGCACAACGCATGCACCCAAGCCTTGCAAACAATCATGGTAGAAAACCTTCAAAAATTTTATGAAAAACCATTGCCCTTATCAAGACCATTTAAAAAAAATGGGTTGGGTCATATAACCTGACTCAAACCCACTCTTTCAACAAATTTTATGGAAGCAAATTTGGGCTTTTAACATCAAACTTTAACTTTGTTGAGAAAAAGGATTACATTGCTTAATGAAATGTGTGCCCTTTAGGGTAGTGACACTTGAGACCTTGTTTCCCTCCGAATAGGGAAGTCTCCCATTGGTTGTCCCTTGATTATCTTTTATAAACCAAACATTAAAGAAGCTCAGAATCACTATTGTCATTTTCCAAGCGTGTTTGGGGAAAATCCGATGCTCCCCTAAACACCCTACACCAAGGTTGTCAGACTCAAAAATTTCTGTAAACTCGTGGAGCTTTTGTAAACTTGTAGAGTTTACTCTTAAAATTCAGGTTATTTAAGAATGCAAAAATAACATTAAAAGACCTATTAGTGACATATAGGCTTAACAAAATACGTTTAACACAACAATACTTCAATATTTCCACTTTAAAATAAACCAAAATAACAAATCACAATAATAAAATGAAATAGTACATTAGTACTAAATAAGATACAACTACATAAATGATCAAATCATATATAAATTTATAAAAGCATAAGTTATTAAAGTGAAAACATTTTAAAAAGGAGTTCATTTATTCAAATCATTTGAGTTCTTGTAAAAGACTGTCATTGTAGAGTCAAAGGGGAGAAAAATTACATTTGGTTTCAAACTCATTAACTCGCTTAATAACTCAGAGAGTTTGCATGAGTTCACATGAGATTAACAAGTTTCCCAGAAAAGAGTTTGATAGAGTTAGCTCATTCTATCTAACTAGCATCATAAAATCATAAGAGTTTAAGAGTTAAACTCAATAGTTTGATAATCATACACTACATAATGAGCAAGGTAAACGACGACTATATGCACGCTTAATCCCATCCCTCCCCCCGCCCAACCCCAGAGAAGAAAAGAGTAAACAAGAAAGGAAAACAGTGGCTATATGCACAAAACATAAAATTTTACCCAGCCAAATATTAAAATTTTCAACAAAATTTATCAATTAATCACTCATAAAAATTTAGGAGAAAAAAAAAACTGCCTCCAACTAGGAATATTAAAAGATTTTGGGTTATAATTACCAGTATAAGCCGGTTTTTGTGATATACATTGAAACCATGGATATTGACTTGAGGAGCTTCCTTAAGAAATCCAATTGTTGTGACTGTCAAAGCTGTTCCCTACAAAGATAATAAAAAAAAAGTGCTTGAAATTATAGATAGCAAAAGATAATTTTTTTCTCGACAGCCCAAGATAATTTTTCCTCTCAATTGATACATAATTAAAAATATTCCAAAAGTTAGACAATAACCTTTACAGATCCACCAATTTGTGGTGCATATTTAACAAATTGAGGATATTTAAGATCATCAGCAATGTTGTGTGGCTTCACAACTTGCCCTCGCAATATAATTTGAAAACTGTCAGGTATCTTCAAGTACAAGATGGACATATATGCCTGGGTAACATGAGAATATTAGACTCAAGAAAATTCAACCTTACACATCCACATAACCAAAATTTTCTAAATCAAGCATACATGTAAAGAGTAACGAAACCGATTAGCAATGTGCTCCTCATTTACACTTTTCCAAGCTTTAAGTGTATCAATCTGCTTGACATCCCCAGCAATACGAATATCCTGCATATACGAAGTAACCCTTATTAGCAACAAAGCAGGATTTCAAAACAGAATAAAGCAAGAAAAAAGAAAACCAATAAAATAACAAATACAACCTTAGGATCTGTATTAAAGTCTAGCTCCAAATTCCCATCATCATTGCACCACAAATTATAGATAATTACTTTAGTACCATGAGATCCAATGTCATGAAACTGCAAGAGAGATTAATATTTTCAAGTCAAAATAAGCTACTAATTGATCAAGATAGCAACAAATATTATGAAACAAACTAAGTACTTCACAAGGTTTTATTTGGCCACAATTCATATCCTTCAAATAGCCCCCCATCTTTGACTAGTACAGCAGTAGCTATCACCTCTCAGCAGAATGATAAGAATATAAGGTTAGCTAGCAGATAAAATCGACAGTAAGAATCTGTAACTAGAATCTGTGATCCGGCACCGGAACTAGAAGTCTCAACAATGTATGTGAGAAGTCATCAGAGAGGCTACCATAAAGACCAAAAACACTTCATACATACTGATACAGGACACACACTTAACATATGTGTATATACACACAGAAAATGAGACAATAAATGTCATTTGATGCCAATCTCTAAGTAGCACAATAAATAAATTTACATTTAACAAAAGAACAATTATGATTTGGCATTCTACAGCCGAAACATGACAGTCCTAAGAAAGGCCTAATTTGAAGGGACAGGAAAAAGGTCAGAAAAGAAGTATCCAACCAAACAATCTATTCATGATGCTAGGCTGTATTATCTACAATGGGGGGGAAGACAACAAATATGCCAATCCTTTAGTATATTCTAACAAAGTCAATTATCACAGATGAAAGGGAAAATGTAGAAACTGACTTGTTTCAGAAGATCTGCTTCTGATGAATATGGTGACCAACGCAACAGCAAGGATAAATTAGACATAAAATGCTCATTGCCATTTAATACTTTCAATGATTCAATTGATGTATTAAACTCATAATTTACCTGAAATTGAAAAGATAAATTAGTGGTGTAAGTTGAACCTACTAGAACCTTCACAGTAGAATATTTATCAGGAGATGGAGAGTATAAACAGTGCCTCAATCATCATTGTCAACAAGCAAGGACCAACTATCCCAAAAACTTAAACTGATAGGCAAAGAACCATAACGGATAACATATCTAACATGTCCCCCCTCACATATTTGTGCTTGAAGCATGAACTATGCAGCAGTCCCACAATCTTACTTTGTGCTAAAATTCAACTTCTTTTAGAAGAATGAGGACAGCAAGGATCAAATTCTTGACCACTTGGTCATAATACCATGTCATAAAGATATGTTAAGATATCTAGCATAAAATTATTAAACTAAATACATAAAATTTCCCAACAGAAACACACAAATGTACTGCCAATCCAAAGAGAAGGAAAACTAAACATGATAGTTGTCCACTATAGAATCTCCAGAACCACAATATAGTAACAATTTCAATTTTTTAAGAAACAAATCAGTATACAGAAGAAAAATCAATGTGCTATATTGGGTAATAATATATGTGGTGAAGTAGCATTTAAACCAAAACCTTCAAATAGCTAAAAATGAAAAATGCTGCATACCATGGGCACTACTATTCTGTCAAGATGTGTTTGAGTCAAATACGTGTAAGACAGAAGTCCAATGCTTTGAGTCAAAATCCTATAAAAAATCAATGTAAAAGATTAAAAAATATAGCCAAATAAATACTTCTGGGTGGATATGGCCTTCAATATCTAATTAATCAATAATAATCATACTTTCTTCAAGATAATAAGGTGATTGCCAATACAGCAGGAGACACATTGCCTTAACTAACTTTAGTGTGATATTATGTCCAATAGTTGACCCATACCTATTATTTAGATGGCAACTAAAGACTATGACATCTGAACCAAGCCTCATACTACTGGTCTTGAAGCCATTTCCATCTAGAACACCAAATTGAAAAATATGAATGGGAATACCAAAATGATAGCAGAAAAATAAGTCACAATCCATACACCGTCCAATGGCAAACTGTGACTTCTTATCTGAAAATCCAAAACTCATGCAACGACGCATTGCTTCTGGATCCATTCCACCGCCATCATCTAATTGCCAAGTGTCAGCATCAAAAACATTTAGAATAATTGTATCCAGTGAAAATAAGAAAGATTTGGGCCACGAATTTAAAACCACAATAAAGATTCAGTGCACCTATGCTCCTATATAATGAGTTCCAGAAGCAATATACCTTGAATTAACAATGCTGGACTTCCATCCCTTGGATTTGAAGTTTTATCTACAATGACAAAGGTAGCCCCATTTTGGATCTATCCTAAGAACAAATGTTAAAAATGCAACACAAAATAGGAACAAAAACCAAATGTAAAATATGAATTGATGGCTTAAAGATGGAAAAAGCATAAAACAAGTGGCAATAGAGTAATAGACATTTATGTTTTCCAATAATTCATGCAACGTACTATGAGCAATAGCTTAGTATGCTGCAGATGACAAATATTATTCAGTTCAGTAATTCAAACATCAGGAATAATCACCTCATCAACTGCATTATCAAGAAGCTCTGCTATGGCTGCAAACAGAAACAAAGAAAAAGATCAGCTCATAAAAAGAATTCACAAAGGTGGTACATTAAACTAGTCATAAATAAGATGCAAGTTTATACAGATGATAAGAACATACCACCAAATGCCCACTTATGTGAAGTTGCATTTGAGTGAAGGAACATGGGGTGCACATGTAGATAATTTTTAGCATCTGCAACCCAAAAAAAAAAATAACAAAGAGATAAGAAGTCCAGAATGGACAAAAGTCTTTGTACCTACAGGCTACAAGTTTAGCATCTAGTATGTGAGATCTGAAAACTATAATCCACATGAAAGCCAGGCAGGAAAAAAAATCTCTTAACGATTCAAGATGCATTTATATAAACTTGTTGACAGAACATTGTGTAGGTACAGCAATGGAACCAATTTAGAATGCTATATCAATCTGGCTAAAGTTATATTGGATTACTTTGGACTGTGACTTTAGAACCAAGCTCATCATCATAGTTTCCAGCTTTCCAAAACTGCCTACACAGGGGTGCTGCACCAATGGATGATGCATATGAAATGCCCGTGTCATCAACTGGTGACGGCCCCTGCTCCAATACACTGGAGTTACTATGACCTGTACTTGGACCATTAGAACCTTCAGAATCTTGTCCAGTAGTACGACTTCGAGATCTCTTATGCTTTGCATTCATAACAAGATCTTCCTCCAACTTAACAGCTTTCAAACAAACCTTTTCATTTTCATCATCACTAGATAAATCCACAATTTCAGTAGGGCCCATATTTATCCCTATAACCAGAGTAAATTATAAAACAAAATGAGTTAACATGATGAAACAATAATGTAACTAAACTAAAAAGAGCACACAGATTCAACATATAATACATAAACTACTATAATGTTTAATATACATTCGAAACAAAATTAGACACAGCTTGAGGTTGAAAAGGAATTCATGTCACTGAACAAAATTTTGAATCTAAGAAATGATCCATAAATAGTAAGCAGATATGTATCTTAAAACAAACGTGAAGGAATGAGTTTCCATAGAAATCAAATTACAATTGAATAAAATTTGATATACGAATGGAATTCACATCACTAGACAAGACCTAAAACATTGAAAATATTCAGCAACCTGCATGATTACTAAAAGTAAGAAATTGAATGGTGAACCTGTGTCACTTTTATTTGCAATAAAAATTCAATATCATTCTTTTTCCTTAAAATCATTGAGGAATTAAACTCAATATACCAATCATGGCAACCGAAATCTCTAGGCATAATATGCCAATATATCTTCCACCCATAACATGAACACTTTTAATTCGAGTCTTGGTTCAGTTGTAATAATAACACTAACATTTGAACTCTAAGAAGTCAATCTAACTTTAGTTCTTCAAACTAAAATAGTAATTCATACTGAAAGTGCCCCACCCAAATGAAAAAGAAAATTAAAATTCCCTATTTCCCAAAAGGAAAAAGTGTAGACAATAGTAACATTCTGATAACAAGTTGGCAAACACGGCATCGCACTACGGATCGAAATGGGGAAAGGGAACAGCGAAACAGAATGGTAGCGACAACTGAGGAATAAAATCACGAACTACAGCGATTAAAGACTTAAAGAATCGTAGAATACAGAAAGCATAGAGGGCATGGTGGAATAAAAGGTGCTAATTGAGGGTTAGGGTTTTGCCGTTTTGAACAAAATGCAAGGCAATATATGAAACGTACCAGAAAAAATAGAAAGGGGAATGTGGAACGATTAGGGAGGTGCTTGGATCGCGAAAATAAGAGTGTGGGAGCGAAATAAAGAGAAAATCAAAGTGGGCGTGTGCGTGGGACTTCGAGATGAAAGCAGGGTTGGCTTCTTCGAATTCCGATAACTTTTCTAATTTTGTTTTTCTCTTACTTCTCTCCGGCATACGTGGGTGCTGCTTGGACCCTAAAGTCTACGTATGGTGGTACAGTTGTTCAAGAACTAACCATAAACATCATTTACTTCTTTTTTTTTTCTTTTTTTCTTTCTTTCTAAGTGTGTGTTTGTGTACGCATCAAATGAAACACATAAAAAGTTAACAAGGGGTTGGAATTTTGTGGTGGGTTCAACACATTTCCAAATGCAGTCTTCATTTCTCAAGGTATGTATGATAGGAATTATGGAGGTGTATTAGATGGATGATTTATAAGATTCTTTTGATATAAAAAAGGTTTTGTGAATTTTAAAATATTATATAAAAAAGTAATGATTTATAAAATTCAGTTGTTTGGATTTTTAAATAAGGATTTAGAAGATTACAAAATATTTTATGTACTTTTTTTCAGTTTTTTATATAAGGCACTTCAACACAATTATGCAAACTAATAAACTTAGGAAAATTAGTTAATTTTATTGAGTTTTTAAAAAATATTATTAATGTATAAAAATTTATTCTTATTAATAATCATTAATTTATTGTAAATAATGTAAAAACACTAAGTTTAAGAATATTATGTATCATTATCAATAAAAATCATCATAAATACTTAGAATATTTAATAAAAATAAAAAATTAAATATTTCATAGAAATTATAAAATATTTTATAAAAATGATCATCAATTCTTTTTAAATAGTGAAAAGATTTTTACTTGATTGCACAGGTGTGTAAGATTAAAAGAAATGAAGAAGGTATATGTAGATTATTGGAAGAATAAGATTACCAAATATTGGACCAAAGTCTGTATAAGAAAATCTTGACAATCAACACAATAAAAAGAAAGAATAAGAGTCTAAAAAGGTTTAAAGATCTGGATGAGATTGTTGTTGAAAGTGTGTTATTTGTACATCCTACTAAAAAAAGAAAATCCATTGAAATCCATCCAAAACATAATTCATTGGGAATTGTATGCTTTCAAAAACCTAAAAACTTCTTATAAGTTATAAAAAAAAAAAGAAAAAAAATCATTACTAAATACTATCAGATTTCATTGCCTTTCTTGAAAGTATTTTGATAGTTTTGGTTGAATATCATAAGATCTAGTTATATGTTATATATTTATATTATTTAAAAGTCTTAATTAAATGTTACAAAAAATTTCTTATTAAAAAATCTTTTAGAATCTTTAAAAATCTCAATCCAATATATTCTTAAATTTAGAGTTGATTAAATATAGTTGGAAAAAATTAAAAAATCAAATAATTTATTTGTTATATTAAAAGAAAGAAACACATGTTAAAGA
>JAMLFT010005244.1:0-17914 GCA_026544285.1 Pachyrhizus erosus | reverse complement strand
TGGAAAAATTTTATTTTTCTCATTTTCATATTCTCCTATCCTTAATCTAATTTTCTAAACATTCAAGTCTTTAATTCCTCATCTTTGCATATTTTTATTTATTTAAAGTTTATTCTAGGTTTTATTTCTAACATTCTTCTAATTTACTAACTATTTTTTCTATTTACATTGAAGGAATAATATTTTTATTCATTTGGAAAAATGGGATGTTACATCTTACGTGATTGTGGTAATTAGTTATTGTTATTTATTTTTTGTTGCTCCTCATGGATTCTTGCATGTTGAGAGGGTGTCTATTTCTGCTTCATTTACTATATGATTGAGTTATTTATTATTATTGTGTTTTGTCCTCTCATCAATTTACATCTTAGGATTTACGTAAATCAAAATATGATAACTCCATTGTTAACTGTGTGAAAATTATAATTTTGAAACTTAAAAAGATATTGTAAATTCATTAAATTTTAAATTATTCTAAAGTCGTACTAAATTATTTTGAATATCATATTAGACTAGTCATATCATGTGTCAAATATTACTTTAGTTATATGACCAAACACATAATCTAATAGAATGCAACAATACCATTATATAAACGAAAAGAAATATAAAACTCTTTTACAGGACAATGAAAACATAGAATAATTTCCCACTCTTACTTTATAAATTTTGAAGATTAAAATCCAACAAATAAGAATCAAATAATATATTATAAAATTTAGAATAAAATTAAATCTTAGAAGGGTATGGAGATAACTGAATCTTAGTAAAAAAGGAAAATCAAATAGAATAAAATATAAAATAAATCAAAATGAATACATTATTCCTCTTATTATTTTAACATTCATATGGTTCCCAAACAAAAAGAAACTAATTATTCATATGGATTGTTGTAAGATCAAATGCATTATAGTTTGTTGCTTTGCAAATAACTACCAATAAACATGACATGTGATGTGGTTTATGAGATAAGATTTAGGGTTTAGTACATAATGTCATCAAATGAGTTAGGAATTTATACATGGTGTTCATATAGAATGACTTGTGATGTGCTTTGTGTTGGGTATTGGACTCCCTTATTATGTGGCGGAAAACCAAAAATTGAAAAGTTAAGAGAGGTAGTTATGTCTCAAACAAAAGAGAACACCAACAAATTGAGAGAGAATAAGAGACAAATTAATTTTCATTCACATATATATCAATCACCATAAAATCATGGTTATAAATTGATTCACTATTGTATTGGATTGAAATTTTAACAGCAAAATTCTAATATCTAGCTCTTTATTTTGAATGATTTGATTGTTAAAATGATGTCTAAGGTCTGAGATATTGTGATGGTACAATAACTATATTCTTTGAGATTTTTCATCTTCTTAGTTCTCAATTTATAATCTTTATGACTTTCTTGTTTTTTTGGTTGTTAACACTCTTTAGTACACTTGATTAAGACTCTTTTTACACTAGTTGATCATAGTGAAACTATTTCTCTAGTCTAGATTACTTGTGTTGTTTACCCTTAATTTTATAGGGGTTTTCCACTTTTAAAAATCTTAAGTGTCTCTTATGTGAGTGTGGTGATTTATTATTTCTATTTATTTGTTGTTTCTTCACACAAATTCTTATAAGTTGAGATGAGATCTATTTCTACTATATTTACTCTGTGACTTAGTTCTTTATTATTGTTGTGTTGTTGTACCCTTATCACTTTGTGTGTCGGGGTTTATGTAAATCAGAATATTATAACTCCTATTTTTACCGTAAAAAAATTATAATTTTGATAATGAAAAATATATTGTAAATTCATTAAATTTTTAATTATTCCAAATCTTGACTTATTTTGAATATAATATTAGAGTAGTCATATCTTGTGTCAAATGATACTTTAGTAATATGACTAGTCATGTAATCTAAAATTGTTCAAAAATAATATTATATAAGTGAAAAGAAACATCAAACCTTCTAATTGGACAATAAAAGCTTAAAATTGTCTTACACTCTTATTTTACTATGTTTGAAGATTAAAATTCAACATATTATAATCAAATTGTATATTATATAATATTATAATAAGTTAAAATCTCAAAAGGTGTGAATGTAAATGTGTTTTGATAAAAAACCAAACATAAACATGAAAAAATAAATTCAAATTAATTCGTTATTTCTTTTATTATTTTAACATTCTTATGATTCCAAAATAAAAAGAAACTAAACATTTACATGAATTGTTGTATGGCCAAATGCATTATGGTTTATTGTTTTGCAAATAGGTTCAAATAAACATGACATTTGATGTGATTTCTCATATAAGGTTTATGATTTACTACATAATGTTACTTATCAAATGCATTAGGATGTTGTACATAGTGTTCAAATAGGATAACTGGTGATGTGTTTATGTTGGGTGTTGGGTTCACTTCCTATGTAGAGGGAAGCCCAAGATTGAGAGGTTTAATAGGTTTCTCACGTGTATAAGTGGAGATTCATTTTAGAAAATATAAGAGATGCAGTGAAGTCTCAAATAATAGACAACACCAACCGCTAGAGAGAGAAGAAGAGTCAAAATAATTTTTCTTTAGACACAAAAAAGTCAACATAAAATCACAATTACAAATTCATTCACTATTAGAACAAATTTAAGGTTTGATATCAAGTTTATAAATTTGGATCTTCATTCTAAACGGTTGGATTTTTAAAATGATGTCTAGATAAGAGATATTTTATTTGCACAATAACTCTAATCATTGAGGTTTGTCATCTTCTTGGTTCTCTATTCGCAATGTTTATGGCCTAGTTATTTGGGTAGTTGTTAGAACTTTTTTGTGCACTTGATTGAAACTCTTTTTTCCATAGTTTATCATAGTAGAGGTGTTTCTATGGTCTAGATGACCTGTTATTTTTTATCCTTGTTTTTAGTGTAGTTTTTCATGTTAAAAATCTTTGGTGTTTATTCCATGATTGTGGTTATTAGTCATTCTTATTTCTTTATTATTGCTACTTGTAACATCTCAAATTTAAGACCATTTTAATAAATAACTCTTCATTTTAGATTATTTTGTTCAAATTATAAATTTCTTTAATTGAAATAAATGTAACGTCCAAAAATTTAACACAATTTCATATTAATTAATTAAAAGGTTAGGTTAAATCAAATTATACATATTCAATGACTCCCAAGATTCTACAAAACAACTACATATGTAAAGAAAAATTCTCTTTCCAATTCAAGAAAAATTGTACAAAAATCCAATTCTTTTGCAAGTATCTCGCATTTAAGACAAAAACTACCAAGAGATTAAGCGTGCCAACAAACAGACTAGAGATTTGCAAAAAAAATTGAAGTTTTTCAAAACAAAATTTACAAATGCTTAAATACAAAAGAAGATAAGATCTAGTATACTCATTAGTAGTATCATAGTTAGAGTAGGGGAAAGTAAATCCTATCTAAGTACTTGATAGTTATATATTGTTTTGTCCATCTATATTGATCCCTCAAATGGATCCTTCTCTTTGAAAGAATCCTCCTCTTGACCTTGATTTGTTGTATCCATGGGGGTTGGCTCCTTCATAGAAAGGGAAACGAGTTGAATCACGCTCTAGTCTACTAGATGTACTGACAATAGACATTCATACATCATACGCGGGTCAAAAGGGGGGAAAACTAAATCTGGAAGGACACTAGTATGAGAGAGATCCTCACTCAAAGATCCAGCTGCATCGGTAGTCATTATCAGATTAGGAAGAGTGGATCCTAATTATGCATATCAAGTGGTCTGTGAATGGATGTAGCCAAGAGCAAGAACCTGGGTTAGAATGATGGAGAGATCAACATGGACGGGTCTTTTGTGTAGGGTGTCTTCTGACGAGGGAAATGTAAAATGAGTCGAACTTGTGAATGTATCCTCCTCGAATAATAGGTTATAGACCCATGGCCCATCTATGGGTTGTATTGCCAAGCAGAAAATTGATCAATAGAACCTTGTTATTGGAATTTGAAAAAAAAAAAAATAGGTGTAAGGAATGAGTCCTCCATCCTCTCGGTAGCCATACAATGATAAATTATAACGCTCACTCTTTGGTCCTCATTCCTCACTGCAACATCCTATTTACTTCACTATTATTCAAAAATTGGGCCCTTATCACCTCTTAACTTTCCAAGTTACAAATGACTTACATGGCATATTTTCATTATCATTGTTATAGTTCCAAGTGTCAAATGAAAGGATATACCTTATCTGATACTCAAATCAGGGTACTCTCGACCAACCATGTTAACACTCTGTATTCGTTGGGGACACCAAGCCCATCATGTGAGTCCTTCCACTCTCAAAGTTATCACAACTCAACACTTCATACTACCCCTAGGAGTCTAAGAGCCTACGAACAATCTTTAGGTGCTAACTTCGTCAATCATCCCTGCGACCAAGTCTCGAATCCATATTTGGTACTAATATGACGACTTCCACTTGGCCAACATCTCGCCCTCCTCGACATTCACATCAACGAGGTTGACATGTTACAGTCTTATATTTATAATTTCAAGCTCTTGGGCCTACCACCATTGTCTTTGACTCGAGCATCAACACCTAGGTCCTAAAGCCACAGATTCTTCGACTTCACTTCACTTCACAATTCATGAGACTTTTCGCTTGCAAATTTCTTGTCCACATTCATTCGTTCATTTGTCAAATCTATCACGTCTCTTCTACTTCCAAATTTACTGCATTGTACTTTCCTTTGTTACCAGAGGCAACCATCAATATCTCGTTCTTCAAGATTCACAGTTACACTCAACAAGTTCCCTATCACTATATCTGGAGCGATATCGTTAACTTTAACAATTTTACACTCTGTGATAATAATCAACTTACGACACACCCGATCATCTAATGATCCTACTAGAAATCCTCGTCTTAGTTAAATAAATTAATGACATAATCACAAAACAAAGAGCTAAAGAAAAAGCAAGGTAAAGGAAAATATATTTATATGTATACCCAACAAGCAAACCATGCCCCAAACACCCTGTAACCCCATCGACTCAAGCATGCTTTGTCTCATTTTGTATCCCATTATAGCTATGAGTAAGAGAAAAAACCTTTCCTTACTTGTTGCAGCTAAGTCGCTGGAAAGAGGAAGCATTGACACGTTGCCGGTGCCTATCGTGGGTAAGCCTATCGCTCACGTCTACCACGAAGCAACAATAGGAGGTTGGAGATAGAGGGAAGGAAGGAGCTTTTGAACAAATAGGGGGAATCAGGAATAGATACAATGAAGAGAAAGGTGACGAGTGGTGCGGCGCTGCTAATGGCTTCCTTTAAATGATTGTATATATATGTCTCCTCCAGGGTCGTTAACTCATCTTTTGACTCCACTATATTTCTAATCGTTTTAAGGTTAACTATGAGTTAGTCTTAATTAACCACATTCTATACTTCTTGGGTCCTATTTAAAGGATACATATTAAGTTGATAAAACTTAGTCAAAGTTATTTAAATCAATTAAAATATTATTCATGCATTTATTATTATTATTATCATCATTATTATTTTGTAGAATATTAATTATCATTTTATCATTAGAATTTAACTAAGGTTAACATGCCTCTTTACTTTTAATATAAACAAGATCCATCATTTCATGTCTAATGATTCGACAAGGATATTATTAAATTTTTGCTAAAATTTTCTTTCTTCTAATTTATTAAATTGAGGATATTACAATTCTATCACCCTAAAAGAAAATTTTATCCTCGAATTGGTAGCTTGAAATAACTGAGGATATGACTTCATCATCTTGTTGTCTAATTCCTAGGTTGTGTCGCTTTCATCTATTGAGTTTTAGATGACCTTGACCAATTTGATGCTTTTACCCCTCAACTATTTTATCCTTTGATCACTAATTCTTATAGGTGTTGCATCATAAGTTAGGTTATCTCTTACATGTACATGATTAGCCTTAATCACATGAGAAGGATCAAGGGTATATTGACTTAGTATATTTAACTACTAGTTAAATAAAAAGGATATTTTAGTCATTTTACCTTTTTATAATTTTATGTTTGATTCAAAATTCTTACTTAAACAATTTCTTATAAGTATACATTTCATTGAATCAAGAAAAATTGCTTAAAACTTTAAGATTTTTAGAAAAATGCAGCTAGGGGTATTCTAATAATTTTTCATTAAACATTTATTTTTAAGTAGAATTCTATCTTATTTGATTCATTAAAATTTTTGGTTCACCTGGTGCTACCGTAAAATAGTCTTACTATCAAATTCTTTAGATTAAAATAACAAAATAGTAGAAATGTTAAATTTCTACCCTAGGGGTAATTTGATCATTTGCATAAAAAATAATTTTAGTGGATTTTTATCACATTTCTAACTTTAGAAATGATATAAATCTACTTAGTTCATATATAGAATACCTTGGCTATCTTCCCCCTGAATTAGGATAACAAAAACAGTAAAAATTTCAAATTTATAACTAGGGGTATTTTGGTCTTTTTCATAAAATCTTAAATTTTTGTAAATTCTCTCATTCTAGATGCTATTTATGCTAGCAGAGTAACTACTGATCGTGTAACATAGCTTTACCATGAGTTCATTTATTTGAAATAATAGAAAACCAACAAAATGTTTGAATTTTATACTAAAGGGTAATTTAGTAATTTTGCCTCTGAGGGCAAAATGGTCATTTTTCATTTCTTCTTCCCTTTCAGAATAAAGCCTGGTTTTGGCTCAAATTTTGTTTAAAATTTCATTTTTTTTTATAAAAATTCAACATTAGAAAACATATTTTCTTGGAAATTTGATCTATTCAAGATCATAAAACAAGAACAGAACGCGTGGTATGTTCGAAATTCAATTTTCAACTCCCTTATCAATTTTGGTGAAATTATTATCCTAAACTATTCTAACATCATCATTGAAATGTATTTGGTCTATAATTGGATCAAAAATGGAGTGAATAGAGGAAATTGAATTCTTCAAATTACAGAATTCAAAGTTTTATGTTTCAAATCATTTTTAGTGAATTTGTTGGTTATAGAAGGTTAAACTTTTAGAAATCCAAATTTAAATATCCTAAAACAATTCTAGCAATCAAAATTGAAGAAAAAGTAACTCTTCCTACCTTAATTTAAAAATTCTGACGAGAAGTTTGCAGTTTTTAGCGAGTCTCCAACGAGCCTTCCAATCTGTGATTTCTTTGTCGTCTCTTCAAATTTCTTGAACAGAATCAAAGCTTGTGGTAATTTGAAGCTATTGGAATCAAAATAATGAAATGGATGAGTATATAGGGAGAATCGTAGAGAGGAAGTTGTTGTGCAGGATGTTCTAAAATGCGAATCGGAGCTTGTTTATATAACGTCCCCCATCTCCCAAATTTATCCCATTTTGATCCTAGAAGTAGGTTGTAGCCTTGCTAAGTTAAGGAAAATAGGTTGCTAGCCTGGGCAGCTAAGAGATAAGTGAAAACACGAGGTTCAAGACGAAGCTTCAATAGCAGTTTCGAAGGAAAACGACAAAGGTTAACTATATTTCTTTTCATTAAGTTGCTAGTGATTGGCCTGTAACATCCTATTTTTCTAAATTAATAAAGATATATTGTTTTATATATAAATAAAGTAGTTAGCTAAATAATAGGAAATTAATTTAGCAAAATTAAGAAGTATTAAAAATAAAATCCCATATATACTTAACAAGTAAATAAAATAAATAAAATATATGAAAAGACCTAAAGTTAGGAATTTAAAAATCAAGAAAAATAAAACAGGGATAGGAGAATAAATAAATAAGAAAAAGAAAATTTTTCCAAATTTTTATCTAATTAATAAATAAATATTAATATTAAAATAATTAAAATTTTATATAAAAATATTTTATTAGTCACTTTTAAAATTACAGGAATAAAAATAATTGAGAAACGAATGTATAAGAATTTTTCTAGAATTTTTAGAAGTCAAAACAAATTTATAAAAATAAAAACAGAAAAACAAAATAAAAAGAAAAAGAAATAAGAAAATAAAATAAAAGAGAAAAAGACAAAAAAGAAAGAAGAAATGAAAGCGTGCCTACTAGACTCGAACCCTTGACCTTGAAGCCAGAACGCAACATTTAACCAACTGAGCTACCCACGTGGGTAGTAGCGCACATGCACACTTAAAATAAAAGGGATAACACGTGAATAGCTTAAATAAAATGAAAAATGCGAACAAGGGGTAGTTGGGATTCGAACTCGTGCCCTTGATGCGTTTAGGAAGAGAGGAGAGTCGTTTTGCCAATTAGACCGCTAGGCCCATCGCTCACATTTAATCAAATTAAAATCATTTTATCCCTTCCTTCTGAGTCATCTTCTTCAACCTTCATCCAAACCGCCATTGACAAGTTTCAAAAAACTCTGCTAACACCGCCCCAGCTCAGCCTACAACCGTCGTGACTCATCAAACCTATCCTAGGCCTAAAACGAATAAAATAACCACTGTAAGCAGTGGCGGGAAGCTATAAATAGTCATAACTAGAAGCTCAAAAATGCAAAAAATGCATAGAAAATTTCTCATTCGACTTCACTCTCTAAGCCACCAAAATCCTTTAGATAAATTCCTTTAGCTTCGTATAGTGTTCAGAAACATTTTAGGAGGAAGAACTCGAAGAAACAAGCCCAGAAACACGAAGAACCCGAGCCTCCATTAAAGGAAAATTTGAGCTTAGAGTTAAGGTAGGAGGAGTCTTCTTTTCTACTAATTTAAATTAAACTTTTTTATATCATGCATATTTCGTTTCTGCTTAATTACAAGCCCTGAAACTCCATGAATTGCTAGAATAGAAGAGAAAATCTCCATTTTTGAACAAAAGAAAAATCTTCCTCAATTAGTCAGTAGAGAGTATCTAAGCAATGTACCAGCTTGAGATATGTACTCCTGACTGTCACCCAAAAATGTTGCAACCTATGGAAATTGCTATTACGAATGCATAAGTCCTCTGGTGAAAAGGAGTAAATGAGGTAGCAAGGGATCCCTATAGTCAATAAAAACTTCTTTAAGATACGGTGAGATAAAATAGACGTATTTACATATGTGTATGTTTTGTATGTGATTAACCGATATTCCAACATAATATAAATAAACTTAAGAATCGAAGATTCACTCCTACACTAACCATTTCAGGAAACAATGTCTGAAGAATTCCACCCACTCTTCCATTTGTTGATTACTCCCTTATGTGGGCGATGGTCTAGAGACCCATTGTATCAATTATATACATATAATGGATATGTGCGTTTTACTTTCTTTCATGCAGCTCCCTTATCTCCCACTTCATACGGACAAATCAATCATCCGATCGTTCTAACTCAGGTGGAACCTCCGAGGGTTTCAGTGTCACCTCCTGGTTTCCCCTCTCAACCTAGAAGGAGACGTCCACGTAACTCTTCCACTGGTCATGCTAGGTTTAGAATAGCAAGACCTACTCCCAGCGTTGACATATCGGAGGAAGAACATCCTTCAGAAGATCCGAGAGACGATGCTTAATCTTTCTCTTATGTTATCAATAATGTATAATATAAGCTTTTGTGTAACTTGAACAAGCAACTATTATGTTTTGAGATGTTTTGTGTAATGAAAAATAGTTGTTGCAAATGTAACTTAGAAACTTTTACTTAGTAGAACTAAGTAGCTTTTATGTATATGTATTTTAAGTAATGAAAAAGTAGTCGTTACAGTAGGGAGGAAGGATTTCCATTGAGACCATTGGCCCATCGTTGAGGTATTAGCAAAATAAAATAGTTTTAACCCTTCCCAACGTTCACCGTCTCCCTCAACCAAACTGCCAATGAAGCTACTTCTAAAAGCTTCGAGGCTTCTGTAAAAGCGCCACCGAGGCTTCTGTAAAAGCACCACCAAGGCTAGCCTATACCCCTACATGACTCAGCAAGGCTACCCTATCCCATAAGGCATAAAATATTCCTCCTTGGGCAGCCAAAAACGCTATACATAGCCTTGAGATGAAATTGAAATCTGCCATCAAAGCCAAGTTTCCTTTTCTTCGAATAACTCGGTACATCTCACCAAATCACTCCCAACTATCCCAAACGAATTGGAATACTCCTAGAAAGCTATTCGCACGAAGAAATTGAAGAAAACAACCAAGGAACACAAAATTATAGTGGTGAACCGAACCTCCATTGAAGAAAATTTAAGGCTTCGAATTAAGGTAGGAGGAATCTTTCTTTCTTTTAATTTAGATTATAGAATTGTTATATAACATGTTAATTTGATTTATGCAAAGTTTCATACTCTGAAACTCCATAATTTTGTAAACTCGAAAGAAATTTTTTTGTTTTCAAACATAGAAAAATTCGATTTCAATTGGCTAATTAAGAGTACATACCCCCTAATTAGTCCTTAGGTTAGGTTCGTATTGACCCAAGGAAGGATTCTGGGTAAATGAATTGGCATGAGCATGCACAAAATTGAAATACCCAAATTCAAATATCTGGTTCGAATTTTTGGCTAGAGGTTGAAGGAGATGAGAAAATTATGAAAATACCCCTCCCTTCAAAATTTTCTTTTAAATTATTCTTAATCTGTTTTTGAGTAATTTAGGCCTCCCTGAAAATTATAGGAATTTAAAAAAAGGTAATGTTAGAAGGATACAACAAATGAAGAAATTTATTTTTCAAAAATTAATTAGAAATAAATAATTTTTAATAAATTCAAAAAATGCCCCTACTTGAAGAAAATTTAAATTAAGTCCTAATCTGGTTATAAGAATTAAAAATCCACCTTAGAAAAATTTCATAGCACTATCTAAGGTATGGAAACCACTTTTTAATTTCCAAAAACTTTTATAAATAAAATTATATTTTGAAAATGACTATTTTACCCCTAGGTAATAAAATTACTTATTTTCCCATTATAAATCACATTAATAATCCGAAAATAACCTCAATTCTAGGACATATAAAGTATATTTTTTCTTAGGTTTCCAAAGATAAAATCTAGGAAATTAAAGTTTGAAAATACCTTTAGAAAATTTTACCAAAATACCCCTATATGGAAACAAATAAGATTTCTCGTATTATAAGGACAAAATTAATATGGAAACTTCTATGCTTATAACTACAAAATGAAATACTAAAGGTGTCAAAGTAAAATGAAAACAAGAATGATCTAAGAAATTTTGTAGGGAAAAAGACCTAAGTACCTTTACATCCAGATTTCTTCCTTAAGTAATATTTTCTTCTTATAACTCTAACAAAAAGCTTAGGGAAGACTGGTAAAAGCTATATATAGCTATGATAATTGAGAATTTAACTTGAAGAATAAGGTTTCTTAAATAGTTATTTAATTCAAAAATAGTTGAATTACAAATCTAAGATTTATAGGTAAATATGTGTCTTGGACATAATTTTCTAGTAAGTAAATTGATTGAAGAATGGGTAAGTTAAATAGTAGGATACCATGAATCATAAAGGAAAAATGGGATTAATATAATCTAAGCCTAAGAAGTGAAAAGGTCAATAAATCTTAGCAAACAAAGAGATCTCCCCTTAGACTAAAAAATAGACCAAGGCAATGGTCAAATCAAAAGAAATAAAGAAGAAGGAATCTTCAAATTAGAAGATTCTAGGGATTTGGTACCTAGGAGACTTGATTGACAGAAGTAAAGGCGAATAAATAAAATACAAGTGACACCAAAGAAAGGAGAAATGCAATGGGTTGCCTATAAAAGGTACCTGAGGAATGTATGCAGGTTGTGGAAGTCCTTGGGGGTGTATAGGCACCAAGTTTGTGGACTGCCTAGATTAAGGAGTCATAGAGTCGGCTTGGTAACCCCGACAAAGAAGAACATTACCAAAGTCAGTATAGTGTATCTAAGCCTTGTACCAGCTTGAGATATGTACTCTTGACTGTCACCCAAAATAATTGCAACTCATGGACTTAATATTACGTTTGGCATAAGTCCTTAGTAGTTAGTAGTATAAGAGGTAGCGAGGTATCCCCAAAACGTTAGTAAATTATTAAATAGGACTCGATGCAGTGGGACTAAGAATAAACGATTTTAGGTATGCCAATAGTGCATGATTACTTAAGAATTGAAGATTCACTCCTACACTAACCCTTTTAGGAAAAGATGTCTGAAGAATTCCACCCGTTGTTTCATGTGTCTATAACCCTCTTGTGTGGACGATGGACGAGGGATTCATTGTATCAACTAGATGCCTACACTGGATATGTTTGTTTCACTTTCTTTCATGCAGCTCCATTTACCCCCACTTTGTATGGACAAATAGACCTACCTATTGTACTAACTCAGGTGGAACCTCCACGAGTCTACGAATCGCCTCCCGATTTTCTGTCACATCCTTGGAGGAGACGACTAGACAACTCTTCCTCAAGCCGTAATAGAAATAAAATGGTTAGGTCTACTCCCAGAGTTGACTCCTCCGAGGAAGAGGATCCCTCTAAAGATCCAGGAAATGAAGTTTAAAATTTTTCTCTTTTCGTAATAGCAACAAATGGTATTAGTATAGAAATTTAGGTCGTTCAATTAATGGTATTAGAGCAGTTCATCCTATTCAGATCTTAGGTGTGGATTCACTAGAAATTAAGAATCATAGAAAATGAGTTTATTATTAGATCATCTTTAAATCTGACCACAAGTTACATCTCAGGCACAAAATGGTAGGAAGGCCTACCAACCCGAACACCTAAAATATCTTAGAAAAGATAACTCAGGTCTTAAAGCATATAACTAAGGAGCGAAAAGAAGAACCTGCTGTGTATAAAGGGTTAGCAATCTTCAGGAGAAACAACCCACCAAGATTTAATGGATCATTCAACCTTGAGGGAGCCCAAAATTAGATTGTTGAGATTAAAAAGATTTTCATAGCAATGTCCTGCCTTGAGGAACATAGGGTAAACTTTGTCACCTTTATGTTTACCGGAGAAGCTGAAAACTAGTGGAACAATACAAAACCCACTCTTCCAAGAATAGATAATGTAATATCGTGGGAAGCTTTTAGGCAGAAATTCTTAGAAAAATGTTTTCCTGCAGATGAACGATAAAAGAAAGCTAGAGAATTTTTAGAGCTGAAACAAGGAAACATGACGATAGGTGAATACGCTGCTAAATTTGACACGCTACTTAAATAATGGCCTTACTTTGGAGTGGATGATGGTCTTGCTATCTGCTTACAATTTGAAAATGGACTTCAAGCAGATATTAAGCAAGCCATAGGATACCTGCAAATTACAGATTTTTTTACCTTAGTTAGTAAGAGTAGAATATATGAAGAAGACTGTAGGGCCCGACAAGCACAATGGAAGTCAAGAGGCCCATCAAGACATTTTAGGCGGGCTTTTAGTCAACCATCAAGAAAACCAGACAAGAAACCAATTACTTCCCAAAAACAAATGCTCCTAAGAACTCAAAGTGTATGTAGTTCCTCCCCAATAACTC
Source organism: Pachyrhizus erosus (assembly GCA_026544285.1). NCBI lineage: Eukaryota > Viridiplantae > Streptophyta > Magnoliopsida > Fabales > Fabaceae > Pachyrhizus > Pachyrhizus erosus. The sequence goes on along the minus strand of JAMLFT010005244.1, from coordinate 4,448 downwards.
TAGGCACAACAATACAATGTTTCAAGTGTGGAGGACCACATTTCCAAAAAGAGTGTCCACATGTCCTCACTTGTCAAAACTGTGGTAAGAAAGGACACTTGAAGGCAAACTGTTGGTCACTCAAGAAAGAAGTCCCAAGTGCTAGTAAACCTTCTAGAGGTTTAGTTAATCAGCGAACGGAGAAACAACCAACGTTTGGAAGAATATTCACAATGAGTGGATTGGAAGCAGAAAAATCTGATGATCTCATTCGTGGTAAGTGCCTCATAACTAATAAGCTTGTTAATGTATTATAGATTCAAGCGCTATCCATTCTTTTATATCCATTGCCTGTACAAAAAGCTTGTTGTAACGACCTAAATTCTATACTAATATAAACATACATATAAGCTTATCTTTATTATTTAGAGAAAGGTTTACATAAGCATTTCGTTACTATTACAAGAGGAAAATTTAAACTTCATTTCTTGGATCTTCGAAGGGATCCTCTTCCTTAGAGGAGACAGCTCTAGGAGTGGATCTGACCATTCTATGTCTATAGCAGCTTGAGGAAGAGTTGCTTGGTCGTCTCATCCTGGGATGTGATGGAAAATCGGGAGGCAATTCGAAAACTCGTGACCTGAATTAATACAATAGGAAGGTCTATTTGTCTATATGAAGTGGGGGCAAATGGAGCTGCATGATAGAAAGTGAAACAGACATATCCAATGTAGGTATCTAGTTGATATAATGAATCCCTCGTCCATCATCCACACAAGGGGGTTATAGACACATGAAACAACGGGTGGAATTCTTCAGACAACTTTTCTTGAAAGGGTTAGTGTAGGAGTGAATCTTTGATTCTTATGTAATCATGTAGTATTGGCATACCTGAAATCGTTTATTCTCAATCTCACCATATTGAGTCCTATTTAATAATTTACTAACGTTTTGGGGATTCCTCGCTGCCTCTTTTACTACTACTAACTCTTGAGGACTTATGTGAAACGTAATATTAAGTCCATGAATTGCAATTATTTTGGGTGACGGACAGGAGTACATATCTCAAGCTGGTACAAGGGTTAGATACACTCTACTAACTTTGGTAATGCTTTGCTCTGTTGGGGTTACCAAGCCGGCTTTGTGATTCCTTAATCTGGGCAGTTCACAAACTTGGTGCCTAAACACCCCCAAGGACTTCCATAGCTTGAATACATTCCTCAGGTACCTTCTATAGTCAACCCATTACATTTCTCCTTTCTTTAGTCTCATTCACATTTTATTTATCTGCCTTTACTGTCAATCAAGTCTCCTAGATACCAGATCCCTTGAATCTTCTTATATGAAGATTCCTGCTTGTTCATTTCTTTTTATTTGACCATTACCTTGGTCTGTTTTTGGCTTGAGGGGGATCTCTTTGTTTATGAAGACTTATTGATCATTTCACTTCTTGAATTGGGATTGTAATAATTTCCTTCTCTTTTATAATTCATGGTATCCTACTATTTTGCTTACCCAATAAGGTGTTTACTTAGTACCCATTTTGCAATCAATTTAATGACTGGAGTTTTATGTCAGACATTTGTATTTACCTATCAGTCTTAGATTTGTAATCCAACTATTTTTGAATTAAATACCTCTTAAGAAACCTTATTCTTCCAGTTGAATTCTCAATTATTATAGCTATATAGCTTTTAGGATTCATCCCTAAGCTTTTGGTTAGAGTTGTAGGAAGGAATCATTATTTAATGAAGGAATTTACATTTAAGGGTATTTTTGTCTTTTTCCCACAAAATTTCTTAGAACTTTAATCTCTTCTTTTTACTATGATACTTTTAATATTTTATCTATGGCTATAATCATAGGAATTTCTATATTAATTTAATCTTTATAATTTTACCAATTTTATTTGTTTCTTTATAATGGTATTTTAGTAAAAACCTTCCAAAAATATTATTTTAACTTTGCTCTTTGGGATTTTACCCTTAAGATTCAAGAAAAATAATACATTACATCTCCTAGCACATCAACTATTTTTCAAATCATAAAATAGATTTTTAAACAGAAAAATAGGTAACTTTATTACCTAGGGGTATAATGGTAATTTTCATAATATAATTTTATTTATACAGATTTTTGAACATTCAAAAGTGGATTCTATACCTTAGACAGTGTTATGAAAGTTCTATAAGGTTGATCTTTAATTCTTATAACCAAATTAGGCCTTAATTTAAATTTTCTTCAAGTAGGGGCATTTTTGTAATTTACAAAAAATAATTTATTTCTAACTGATTTTTTTTAAAAAAAAAAATCTTGATCTGTTGTTCCCTTCTAACATTACCTTGGTTTAAATTCCTAAAATTTTCAAGGATCAATAGAGCCCTGAATTACTCAAAAACATATTAAGAATAATTTAAAAGAAAATTTTGAAGGGAGGGGCACTTTGGTATTTTTCTCATGTTTTTCAACCTCTGGCGAAAATTTTGATTTAGAGATTTTAATTTGGGTATTTCAATTTTCTGAAAGCTAGTACCAATTCAATTTCCCAGAATCCTTCCTTGGGTCAATACGAACCTAACCTAGTGATTAATTAGGGAATATCTACTCTTAATTACCAATTGAAATGGAATTTTTCTACGTTTGAAAACGAAAATTTTTCTTTCAATTTAGAGAATTATGGAGTTTCAAAGTACTAAATTTTGCATAAATCAAATTAACATGTTATATAATGATTTTGTAATTTAAATTAAAAGAAAGGAAGATTCCTCCTACCTTAATTCAAAGCTTTGAATTTTCTTCAATGAAGGTTCGATTCACCACTATAATTTTGTGTTCCTTGGTTGTTTTCTTCAATTTCTTTGTGCCAATTGTAACATCCCATTTTTTCAAATCAATAAAAATAGTGTTATTTCAATGTAAACAAAGTAGTTAGTTAGATAATAAAAAATTTATTTAGCAAATTAAGGAATATTAAAAAAATAGAATCTAGAATAAACTTTAATAAGTGAATAAAATAAATAAAAATATGTATAAGACATGAAATTCAGAACTTAAACGTTTAGAAAATTAGAATAAAGATAGGAGAATAAAAAATAAGAAAAAGAAAATTTTTCCAGATTATTTTCTAATTAATAAATAAATATTAATATTTAAATAATTATTTTTTATATAAAAATATTTTATTAGTAACTTTTAAATTACAAAAATAAAGATAATAGGGAGAATAGTATATAGGAACTTTTCCAGAATTTTTAGCAGTCAAATAGAATTTATAAAAAATTTAAAACGGAAAAATACAATAAAAAGAAATAAGAAAATAAACAAAAGGAAAAAGAAAAAGAAAAGAATAAAAAGAAAAGAAATTCGAAAACGCGCTGCTCAGGCTCGAACCCAGGACCTCAGGGTTGAAACGCAGCGTTTCAACCAACTAAGCTACCCATGTGGGCAGTTATCACAACACGTGTTTAAAATAAAAGGAAAAGGCACGTGGGAAAATTAAAAATAAAAATGAAAACACGAAGGGGGGTAGCCAGGATTCGAACCCGTGCCCTTCATGCGTTTTAAGTTTAGAGGAACGTCGTTTTGCCATTAGACCGCTAGGCCCATCGCTGTTAATTCTTCGGATTAAATTCGTTTTATCCTTTTCTATCTAAGTCATCTTCTTCAACCTTCTTCTCAAACCGTCATTAACGAATTTTGAAAACTCTGCTAACTTTGTGACTCATCAAACCTACTCTAGGCCTAAAACTAATAAAATAACCACCGTGGGCGGTGGTGGGAGGCTATAAATAGCCATAGCCAGAAGCTCGAAAATGCAGAAAACGTAGAAGAAATTTCTCACTCGAAATCACTCTCTAAGTCCCCAAATTACTCCCAAACAATCCCATTAGCTTCGTATAGTGTTCAGAAACCTTTTAGAAGGAAGAACTCAAAGAAACAAGCCTAGAAACCCGAAGAACCAGAACCTTAATTAACAAAAAATTCAAGCTTCAAATTAAGGTAGGGGGAGTCTTCTTTTCTTCTAATTTAATTTACAGAACTCTTCTATATTATGTATGCTTTGTTTTTGTTTAGTTACAAGACCTGAAACTCCATGAATCACTAGAATCGAAGTGAAAACCGCCATTTTTAACTGAAAGAAAAACCTTCTTCATTTAGTTAATAGAAAGACTCTAAGCCCAAATTAAACCTCAAGATAGGTTCATCTTAATCTTAGGAAGGATTATGTGAAAAGAATTTAGCCTAATTCGGCCTAGAATAGAAAACCCCAAATTGGAATTTCTGGTTCGAAAATTTTGTTCAGAGGTTGAAGATGACCAAATGACCAAAATACCCCTCCTTTTAAATTTTTCTTTTAAAACTGTTTTGATTATTTCAAACCTCAAAATGACCTCTGAAAATTCACCACAAGACTAGTTAAATAAAGAGGAACAGTGTAGAGGCATTAGATTTTTGAAAATGGTTAAAAT
>JAMLFT010005243.1:0-17915 GCA_026544285.1 Pachyrhizus erosus | reverse complement strand
TATCAGTAAGAATTAAAGAATAAACATTCAATATAATCCTCTAAAATTATATACATCACTGAATATATAAATTATTATAATAAATGATTTATATTATGATATAAAAATAAATTTTAATTATTAATTTTTAAAATATTATAAAGTTAATTTAAAAATAAAAAATATTAAAAAATAAATCATATTTTTTTAATAAAAATTCATATATTTTTTTTACCAAAAATAATTTTATTAAAACTAAATAAAACTAATACAATCTCCTAAAAAATTATCAATAAAATTTAATATAACCATTTTAATTTCTAGATATTGACGATCATCTTAATCTAGATTTAATTAATTTTTTTATATTTTAATTTATTTATTAGATTTTAATTTAGTCTTTTTATTTTTAAAAGATTGAATTAGGTTTCTTAATTATTAAAACGAGTTAAATTTGATTCTTCTGGTTAAACTTGGATGACCTTTAGTCTGAATATAGAAAAAAAAAATCAAATTAAACCCATTTAAAAATTAAGAAATTTAATTGAAGATTTAAAAATAAAAATTAAAAACATCAAATTAATTTTAATAAATAAATTAAAAAAATAATTAAACCTAAATATAAATAGTTGATGTTTGAACACGAATGACATGACCTATCTAGTTATAAATTATCTTTTTTGTCCGAGTCCAATAGCAGCCTCTTCTTCCCCTTGAAATGTTACCGTAACCCAAGCTTGACTCTGCACCACTCACCCGCGGAAGACAAAGCCACTCTCATGCTTCTCTGATATTCATGGCCGTTCGAGCAGTCACCACCTGCTCCCTCTTCCGCCCTTCCTCTCCGCCCCTCTTCTCCTTCGCCTTTAGCTTCTTCTCCTCTCGCTCCCGCCCCTTCCTCTCTCTCCGCTATGGAGCCCACATCCACACGCGCTCCTTCCACACCCTCTTCGACACCGTCATGGAGGAACTCCGAGCCGCCCGCAAACGCCGCCTCAAGCGCGTCTCTGCCGCCGCTTCCAAGTACCCCACTCTCTCCCTAACTAACCATCCTTGTTGCCATATCTTCAATTCAAAATCTTGCAAACAAAAAATGTGTTCTGTTAGAGTAAAACTAGTTTAAACCCACTATGAATGACCTAGTGATAGGGGGTGGGAGGGTTTGGGTAGTTTGTACAAGGTTCTTTGATCTAGCCTTGTTGCCACCATTGTATTTTTTTTATGTGAAAAATAGTAGAAGTAAGTAAACCATCAATTTGGTCCCTCAAGTATTACCCTTTCTCCTAGATAGTCCTTAAAGTAATGAAATTATGCAAGTAGTCCCATTGAATATCCATCAATTTAGTTCTTACGTTGGTATATTTTACTAACGTGTAAGGACTAATTTTGAAGGATTTTTTTATACTTAAAAGGATTATTTTGTATGATTTATAATGCTTGAAAGATTACTTATATAATTTGTTTACTTTTAAGAACTAATTAGAAGAGACAGTTATACCTTAGGGATAAAATTGATGGTTTATTAAAGAGAAGCAGTTGAAGCTCCCACATTGACTAATGATAAAGCCAAAATAGTGGATATAAGTGGGGGACAACTCTCACCCTATGAGCTAGCTTTTGGGTTGAGTTAAGTCCATAACCCACATTTTTTGATGGTATCAAAGTCTCTTTTAGCGATCTTCTCAGTGTGAGGGGATGTGTTGGAGATCCCATATCAACTAGTGATATGGTCAAAATAGTGTATAGCTTTAGCTTGGATGTAGAAACTAAATGTACATATGATTTAAATTAAAGTTCTACGAAACATGCTGTAAAACTAGTTAAAAATTCATATTAATTGTGATTTCTGATGCCCACTATGGTAGGTCAATGTTGGTTTAGTGCTGGGGGAGTTTGTATAATTTGCAGTCTTAGGTTCAAATTCTATTGCTATCATTTATAAAAAATGATTTATGATGAGTTGATAGGGTAAAAGATAGAAAAAATTTGGAAGTTCAAAACAAAGATAAAATGTGGATATCATAGTTGAACAGATAACTGTGTATAAATGTTATGGGATTGGGAACCAAGGCTGGATTTCAAAATTGAGCATGGGATTTGGGTAAGGAGGTGATGATGGTGAGCTGAGTGAAACCTTAATGTGGGTGTGGATAGGGATACATTAGGAGCATGGGATTTGGATAGAGAGGTGATGATGGTGTGCTGAGTGAAACCTTAATGTGGGTGTGGATAGGGATACGTTAGGAGCATGAGATTTGGATAGAGAGGTGATGATGGTGTGCTGAGTGAAACCTTGTTGTGGGTGTGGATAGGGATACATTTGGTGAGAAACTAAAGCTGGGAAATAGAATAATCACTAATGACACATGCAAATTCTGTGTTCTGGTTCTGTGCCTGACTTTACAGGAAGAGATGGTCCAAATTATGAACTATGTGTGTGGGCAACAGTTTTTTCTCTCCTTATTTAAATTCGAATAATAACATTATATTGACTGTGATTGTTGTTGTCTCCTTTTTGGAGAGAATAGTTTCTTAAATTTAAATCCAAGTTCTAACTTCTAAGGTAGAACTACTAAGATGAATTTTAATTTTAATAAATTACTTTTTTTGAGACTCTAAGTGCTAAAATCTGTAAAATAAAATGACTGTTTTATATGATGGTGATATACTGATAAACTAGGTTTAGTATATTACACAATTCTATTGTTACTCCTAGATATGGTCTATATATCCTACCTTTCTGTTTAACTGGTCCATTTGCTTTCATATAAACCCAAAACAACATTTTGATATCTTACAAGATTACTGTATTTACAAAAAAACATTAGTTTAAAAATGTAGGGATATATTATTTTTCTATTAAGGAAATTTGAAGTATTTTGTTATACATTAATTTTAGTGATGAACATATTTTGAACTTTGTATCTTATTATCCCCAACTCACTCTCTCCACTTTGACTATGGAGTTTATAGTATCATGATATAAATGTAACAAATTTTGTATCAATAATGGAGGTGATTGCTTAAATTAATTGGTTGAAATAAATTATGTTGTAGAATCCTTATAATATGAAGGCACTGATGGTTGTGATTATAGAGTTTAGAAGCAAATACTGTTTTTTTCAAGTGCAGTATATTTCTTCAGATGGCTTCAACTGGATGATATGGATAAATAATAATTTTCCTTTTTGTATATTTTGAAATCCTAACAATAAGTATTTTTCCCACTACAATTATGGTTGTGTTTTTATTTTCTTTTAAACTTTAAAGGAGAAAGTGCAAAAAGTAACAGCTGAGCAATTTTCTGAAAACTTCTGTTGAGAAAGTTTTCTGGAGGAAAAAGTAGATATATCCAAAATTGGAAAATGTTCTTTTTTCAATTTTTGTTTGCTATGTATGTTTTGTTGTGTTTACAGCAAAAAATGTTACTGAGATGTAGTGGTTTCAAACATTTTAGTAGCCTGAAAAACTATTTTCTACGATCACCAAACGGCATATTTGATTTTGAAGCAAGTCAAACAACTGATTCGGAAAGAAAGGCTTGCAAATTTTTGTATAAAGCTTGATCTGGTATTTCATAGCTTTTCCATTGCTTCAGTTATTAATTTTTATTTTTATTGATTTAGCAGCATGGGATTGTTGAATGAAGAGCTTGCTGAAGATAGACTTGTGCACCGTTCATTGCAAAAAGGGTTGCTTTTGGAATTCAGGAAGGATTCTGATAGAGTACTGTTAGCAGTTGCTCAGAGACCTGATGGCAAGAAGAACTGGATGGTTTCTGATCAGGTTCTAGTAGAAACAACATAATGCGGCATGTTTAATAGGTTGCTAGGTGTTGCAACTTCTTGCATTTTTGTAAATGCTAAATATTGCTAGATTTTGTATAGTCTAACTTTTTGTTGATTTTGTTGGGCTGAAGAATGGTGTCACTTCTTCCATCAAACCGCAACAAGTGACATATATTGTTCCTGGTATTGACAATTTTGATCAAGCAGATATCGCAGAGTTTGCTCAGAAGGCTCAGGATAACATGGTCAGTTTCAGTGTTCCACAATGGAGATAGTGACAGATAAGCCAAATTTATAAACTTGTTACATATGTCAATAACTAAATTCTGGATGATATGATACAGGACCCATCATTACTTGAATTTGCTTGGGTTGAGCTCCTTGAAAAGAATAAGTCTGTTACAGTTGAAGAGTTGGCTGAGGTAATTTCTTGAATAGATGTCAAAGCATGCTTTCTTAGTCCTTACATGGGTTGCTTGTTCTGCAGATAATTTTTGGCAGCGCTGAGGCCCTTGATAGCTATTCTGCTCATCTCTTGCTATCAAAAGATGAAGTATACTTTACTGTACTGGAGAGTAAAGGATCTCGTTCCATTTATGGACCTCGACCAAGTGGGCAGGTAGATGTATTACTTTCACATGTAGAGTAGCTTAAAAAATTATGGATTTTTCATTACTCATATTAGTTATGTAGCTCCTATTTGGAGCATGTTCCGAACATATACAAATGTGCTCCAAGGAGAGTCATGTGTTACTTTAGGTGTTTATTTTTACTTGTTATATATTACTTGTAAACTGGGATCAGAGAATAGTAGTTTAAAGCCAGTACTCATGGACACTAGTAATTACTATTGTGAATCAACTATGAACCATCTCAAACATTTAAGTAGTAAGTGAAGATACATTGATGGCATTATATCTTTAACTTGTCCCCTTATGCAAGTGTCCTTTGGACTTAAAGTGTGGATAATGCATAATCACATACCTTGTGCCAAAATTCATTTTTTTATTAGAATAATGAGGGTGTCAAGGATCACTAGACCACTTGGTCATGGAGGGTCTGGTACTAAGTCTTAATCCAAATATCGCAAAAGTTTAAGTTGTTAGACAAAGACACATCACATGGATGATTTTATGTTACATCTTAATTACTTTGCTATTTAAGTTTTTAACACCAGACTTTTCCACAAGGTATAAACTGTGAAATATTATCCTTTCAGCTTGAACTTTAAAAACATGTCAAATATTGTTATTGTATCTCACTCACACGAATTGAATATTTTAAGGAGATTTCTTTGACACAATAGATGATGTGGGATAGATTAGGCTTTAGGCCTTTTGTTTGGTTTAAGAAGATTTCTTTTTCACCATGCAGTTTCTAATACAGAACCATTTTCTAATGGATTTTCTACCAGATATATACTTCTAATCCTAATGCATAACTTCTGGGAGTTATTTTCTATGCTTAGTTGACATCATGCAGTTTCTAATATAGAAATGTTTTCTAATACACTTGCTATTACAAAACCAGTTATTTTCTATCACATTCTCTTAATAATTAACTACCTCAATACATTAATGGAACTAACTTGGATCTTATTTCCCCTCACATAGCCATAAAAGTGTGATAACTTCTTAGTGTATGGGCTCTGTTTATTCTTTTGATTTGCTTTACTAGTTATGTTGAGTTAAATGGAAATAAATGTCTAAAAAATTATCTTTGAAAAGGCAGGTTGAGGAGCTTATTCGTAGGAAGCTTACAAAGGAGGCTGCTGAGAAAGAACTTTGGGAGTTTATTGAATTACTGACCTCTGCGAAGTCAATGTCTTCAAAAGATAAACCTCCAAAATCTTTATGGACAAAGGATGAGAAAATTTGGAACAGAATTGAGTCACTTGAAGCATATGCTATTGATGCATGCAAAAATGATGAACAAAGGAAAACAGCTGGGATGGTAACTTTTCCCCTCAAAACATTGTTTGTTTTGATTTAATGTAGCATTGTAGCAATTGGTGCTTATCTTCATGTATGCACATAATGTGAAGAGATAAGGAAATAGTGAAGTGGAGAATCCTTGCATGAGATTCTCAAACTTATTTTAATTAGAATTAGACTCCTTGCATATATATTTGTTTACTTATGAATTGGATCAAATCCAAGTCTAGTACAAACGCTATCCCAGTATTACTTGGCAATTACTAAAGTAACATTTTCTTACAATGAGAAAGGATCTTCTTGGTGGATTCAGCTGTCTCCTTGCTTGGAAGTTTAGTATAAAATCACTGAATAATAATGCATCTCTAGAATGTTGTTTGTTGTTTATATCACCACAGTTGATTTCTTGTTCTTCTAATAAATTCATCTTTTGTGTTACTAGCAGATACTTAAGGAAATGGGTCTAGCAAAAGCAGCATCTTCAGCTGTTAAACTTCTGATAGATATTGGATATTTTCCTGTACATATCAATCTGGATGTGTTAAAGTTGGGAATTCCCACTGATCATTCAGAAGAAATCATATTGGCTGCTCAAAGTCTTCTATTGGACTCATCTGACCCAGACGAGGTGGGTTTCATTTGTTTGACAACATTGCTCAAATATGAGATCAATCATATATGTTTTCATGGCTGGAATTTTTATATATTTTAAGTTACATGGAATGTTGGAATTAGTATCTTGCAGTTGAAATGTATGTTTTGATGGATGGATCCTTTATAACTTGCAGTTATATGGTATTGATATCTTTATTTTCAGTTATGTGTACAAGATTGAGAAAAGATATTGTTTGGATTAAATTGCAAGGTCGTGACTTGAGTCCCACATTAGAAGTATGGGATTCTAGTGTGGGGTTTATAAGGTCTTGACTTTCCAACTACAACGGCTAGCTTTTGTGGTGAGGTTCTCCAAAGATTCTTATTAGATATTGTTAGAAGTTTAAAGTTGAATATCTAAGACTGCTACATGCAATTAAACAAGGTCATTAATCATACCTATGATTTAGGTATTTGAGTCGATTAATTTTAATTTAACAGTTGTCATACAAACATGGTAACTCTAAATATCTAGATTTCTTATCCCCCATTGTCTTACTCCCTTTTATGATGTTTATGTACCTAACTCCTTTAGAAGGATGGATTAAACAAATTCTTCTGCTAAATAATTGAACTGTACAGCTGTTTTGGTTGTTTTAAATTGCTGTAGAGGCTTGACTGAAACTTTTCTTTCATCTTATTGTTCTACTTTACTACTGTAATTATTCTAACCATTATTTGATCACATCTTAATATTTTTGTTGTTAGATAATCATTTTGTGTTTTACTATGTTCAGATTGATAGGAAGAATCTTACTGATTTAAAGGTCTATGCCATTGATGTTGATGAGGCTGATGAGGTGAACAATCAACCCTTGTTATTATTGGTTTGGTTGAGATTCTTTCAAGTGTTTCTCCATTTATCTTAGTTAGGGAAGCCTATTATTTTATTAACTGATGATCCATAATATGTAGCTTGATGATGCTCTGAGTGCAACAAAGTTGCAAGATGGCCGGATTAAAGTGTGGATACATGTTGCAGACCCAACTAGATATGTTCAACCTGGAAGTATTATGGACAAGTATCTGGCTGATATTCAAATAGATATTTAATTAAATATTTGGTGTTGTGTGTTCCTCCAATAATGTACTTCATGGCATGCAGGGAGGCTATGAGAAGAGGAACTTCTGTTTTCTTGCCCACTGCTACATATTCGATGTTTCCAGAAAATCTTGCCATGGGGGGCATGAGTTTGAGACAAGGAGAGCTTTGTAATGCAGTTACTGTATCAGTTGTGCTGCATAATGATGGCAGGTATATTTAAATGCACTGGTTGCACTGTGTGGTAGAAATTCACATGATTTACTATGAGTATTAAATCACATTGTAGGAAGAGAGAGAACCTGTTAGGACCTGTCATGAAGTGTGAAATGGGGGTGGTAGTTGTTGGAGGTAACAATAGAACTCCATATTTGTTAGATTAGAGGAGTAATGGTATCGTTGAAGCATATAATAGGCTAGGGGATGGTTTGAACACAAATGACTGGCAAAACTACTATTTTTTATTTTCTTTTTGTTTAATTTATGTGAATGTGCTGTGCTGGCCAACTCAATGTAAACTTAAATTTGTTCCTCCGCTCTCCTGATTTTCATAGCTAATTTTTATTTTCTTTTTGTTTAATTTATGTGAATGTGCTGTGATGGCCAACTCATCGTAAACTTAAATTTGTTCCTCAGCTCTCCTGTTTTTCATAGCTAAGTTGAATTTCAGTAATAGCCTACCCAGGTAAAATGTACATGTACTTTGTTCATGTTTCAACTTTCAAGCCTAAAGCCTCCTACTGCATCAGGGATGTGTTAAAAGATATAAAAACTGTTAACTGGTCATATTTTGTTAACAGCTTAAGTCTCTATGTTTTTGTTTTAGCTTTATACTCTTGTCCTGAATCGTTGAGTTCCTTTTCAGTTCTTTTTTCTTTCCTTTTCCCCCAGGGTGATTCCTAGTCCTCAACCCCTGCTTTATTCTTCTATCAATGAATTCTTCTGTTCAAAGTGATTGTAGTAATAATAATAGCTAAATGACCATTCTCGTTGATGTTCTATGTGGTTGTAATAGCATTGCAGAGCATTCAGTGTTTAACTCGGTGATTAAACCAACATACATGCTGACATATGAGAGTGCATCTGAGCTACTCCATTTGAACCTTCAGGAGGAGGGTGAACTCAGAATTTTGTCTGAGGCTGCAAACCTTCGTTCAAATTGGCGCCGTCGGCAGGTAGGTTATAGTTTGTTCTTTTGAGTCAGGCATATAAAATTGTGTTCTGAGGTATTTGGGTTTCTCCTTTTTCCTTCTTATAAAAGGAATTGATTCTTAGCTTAGGTCACCTAATGTGCTATATTTGAAAAATGACACATCTTGTATACGTTTGAGGAAGCTTTTCCATTTAATTTCATTAATGATTCTGAAGTTATGACTTTGCAGGTTTCAAAACTGTAAATAAAGCCTAACCTGAGACCTGTTAATTAAATTGTCCTACAATATTTATATTTTGTCCAGGCTCTTTATCCCATGGAACCTAGTATAAAATTGTGCAACAACAATATTGGTAGTTTGTTCTGGAGCTTTGGTCCATCTCATGTAACTTAGAAGTTCATACCCTCTGATAAGTGATGAAAACTTGCTTTAGTATTTTATATTTTGTTATTTAGTGTAAGAGAATACTCTTCTCTTTGTATTTTTCCGTTAGATTGTTTACTGTTAGTCTGTTACAACTGTCATTGTCAGACAGTGTAACTTACTTTCTATACCGAGTCCTGGTAGTATATATAGGGTTGTAAACCCAAGACTCTGTAGCTTGTAATCATTCTACAAGATGAATAATCTACAAATCTAATATTTAGCAAAGCATCCACAAATATTGTAAAATTGTATCATGCTTGGATGGACATCATTTTTACCTGATTGTTTTCTATGCTGTAGAAAAGCTTCTTTGATCTTATGTACTGAGAAGCTAAGATTTTTTTTAAAATAAAATTTTGTACTGAACATGCATAGCTAGAAATATTCTGAGACCTTAAAGAAAAGTTTATCCTCTATATTAACTCTAATTAATTAATATGTTTTTCTGAATTCTTGAATGGATAATCTGGCTTAGTGATTGAAACACATGCATGTGATTTCATAAAGGCATGTGGAATTAGCTATATATATATATTGAGAATTAATACCCTCTGATTTGTAAACATTTCCTTTCCCTGTGTTTGTTCAGGGTGCAATTGAGACAGCAACATTAGATACCCGTGTTAAAGTGTCTAATCCAGAGGATCCAGAGCCATCAATAAAACTTTATGTGGAAAACCAGGCAGACCCTGCAATGCGATTAGTCTCTGAGATGATGATACTCTGTGGTGAAGCTATTGCCACATTTGGATCTCGGAATGACATTCCTTTACCATACAGGGGACAGCCCCAATCAGATATGAATGTTTCTGAATTTTCCCATCTTCCAGAAGGACCCGTTAGGAGCTTTGCACTGGTCAGAGTAATGCGTGCTGCTGAAATTGATTTCAGGAAGCCAGCACGCCATGGTGTTTTGGGGGTTCCTGGTTACGTTCAGTTTACATCTCCCATCCGTAGATATTTGGATCTTCTTGCTCATTATCAGGTAAGCTGTTTTCAATTTTATAATTTGCAGTTATAATAGACTAGACTGGAGAAGTTGATGCTTCTAGATACTTGCTAAGAATCTTTTATTTTTAAAATCAGCGAGAATCAGGAAAGTGAAACAAAATGAAAATATCATGATACATGTTCCCTTTCACTGAGGGACAGGATGCAGACTATGCAACACTGGAGCTGTTGAATTTTCTACCTATATTTGGAAGAAAATAGATATACAAAACACTTTACTAATGTATAAAATTCTTTTAAGGGATCTATCAATCTAATTAGGTAATGATTACATCTAAAGTCCTTTCTGGATTAATAAAATTACTAAAATCAAGGAAGCTAAATTTTTTTGTCAGCATGCAATTTTTCTTAAGTTCTGGGGTGTATTTGATTGGAGTTAAATGCCTGCATGATATTTAAGGATGCCTATTTACTTGTAGATGTGTTTTGAGATATACATCTCATATATTCAAAGACTGGACAACTTTGTTGCATTTATTGTTATCTTTGTTTTTGTTTTCTTATTTTTTTTCTTCTCTGTTTTTTTTTTGAGGATTTCTTTCCCGTCCCAATATTGTACTTTGTTTCTTTGCTTTTGACCTTTCTACTCCATATGAGAGTGTCTCCATTTCATAGTCATAATCATATAGCACTCATAACTTTTTGTCTCATTTATTTTCCTTTTTTGAATTAACATTTACTGATGCCCCATTTGGGTCATTAGATGATCCACTTATAGCTGGAAAATAAAATGCCATTTGACACTTATATGCATGTAATATAAGTATCAATTAGATTTATTTATGCAAAGCATCCAACCTAGAAGACTTGATTTAAACATTTCATATTTTAGTCTTTATATTATTTGGATTTGCAAGTTACTGAAATAATTTTATTTTGTCTAACCACCTTGTAGAAGTGTTTCAATAAAGTATAATTGGTATGCTTATACTAGTATACTGCTACATTTTGGTATTTTCTTCTAAGACATTTTGCTGTCTCTGTTTTGGTTGTGTCTGGAATGTTTGTTTTCTTTAGGTAAAGGCACTCCTTAGGGGTGAGCCTCTTCCCTTTACAGCTGGAAAGCTTGAAGGGATTGCAGCCGTTGTAAACGAGAATGTTAGAACAGTGAGGAAACTCAGCAGCAGTAGTCTTCGATACTGGATATTAGAATATTTGCGAAGACAACCAAAAGAGAAAACATATCGTGCATTGATCCTTAGATTTTTGAAAGATCGAATTGCAGCTCTATTGTTGCTTGAGGTAAGCATTAGGCAGCTGATGTTTCCTGTTATATAATCTGTTTAGCAGTCCATGCCATCTGTTGATTCTCCCAGTACAAAATCTCAGTGTATAAAACATCCAGGATGGGCTAGCTGCCTAAAAATAGCTGCATCTGTGGTTAGTTATGGATGACTTTACTTTTTTGATATCAATGAGGAAATGTAATCTCAATCATGTTATTAATCTGGGAAGAATGATGAACTAATTTCTTTGATTACCTTCTCCAGATGTACTGGAATACAACATAAGATTGTAGGGAGGCTGCTTTAGTGATCAAATTGTACTATTGCTTAACCATAACACTTGGATGGACATGATATTTTAGTTAAATTTGGCTGTTCTTAGAATCATTACTTATGCCAGTACACAATTTTCACAAGGTATTTTGTTTGGAGGTAATTTCTATAGTTGATAAAAAATTTCCCATGGAAAATTTGTTCTTAGAAGTTAGAACTGATCTTAAATTAGTATTATAATATTTCTCAACCTTGTCAGTTTCTTGTTTTACCGGTGCCTTGGCCCATGTTTAATGTGCTGAAAAGATGCAAATTGTGATATTTTATTGTTTTGAATTTAGAATGTGATTTTCGTTTGCAGGTTGGATTTCAAGCTTCTGCCTGGGTCCCTGTAGGAACGCAGATAGGGGATGAAGTAGTAGTTAGGGTGGAAGAAGCACATCCACGTGATGATATTCTTTTTCTGAAGGAGGTTGTAAAAGAGTGAGCAAAGATAGGATTTTGAATAGACTTTATAACTGGTCAACGATTTACTCAAAAGGCTAAACATGTCGCTGCATCCCTAGTCCACTTGGCTGGGATGGTAGAATGCAGCCACCTTCTTTGCATGGAAGAAAGATCACACTTCACTGGCAGAATTTCATCATTTGGAACTTTGTCAAGCTCTTCAAATCAAATCTTGAATTGTCATTTCTGGTAGAGAAGTTTATGGAAGATATAGCTAACATATCAAACCATCATCATGCTGCTAGTGTACAGTCCTTCAAACATTTTCTCCAACCATAGTCACATGAAGTTGTCAGGTTTTGTTCCCCAGTTAAGCAATCAGGTTTGCCCATTTTGTTGATTTGGTGTAGTAATAGTAGTATTTACCCAAAAGCAGCTTCTTTATTTTCTTTTTTCTGTTTTCTTTTCTTCAAAAGTCTTCGTTAAGTAATTTAATTTTGCTTGGCACATGGATGGTTGTGCAACTTCATATGAATATGCAAGTGAGTTTTCATTATAACATTCTTTGTGCAATAACATCCAAGAATCTATCTAGAGTTGCATTATAGGGGGTGATGACGTGAAAGAGCCATTTTTACATGTATGACGTTACACCCAATTACTCATATACCACTATAATTGATCACAAGGGCCTAAATTTTTGGATTACAAGTGATGTCATCTCAAATGATCATTGCATTATGTAACTGTTCATTAGAGACTTTCTTACTACCAACAATTTCTTAGATCTGTATTTAGATTAGAGTTTGTAAACTTGATTTTAGATAATTTTGGTTAAAAATGGATTTGAGTGAATGGAACAAAACAAAAAATACAATTTAAAATATGTATATAAAAAAGAAATTTGCTTATGTCTTTCGGTTATTAAAACAAATTTTGAAATAATTTAGATTGTAAGTTAATTTTTAGAGCAACTTTTATGTATAAATAGGGACATCTTAGTTTTAAATTACGGGTACATCTCTTGCGGGTATCTGACTATCTGTTAAATTATTTAAATTTAATACACAGTGGATTTTATTTGTGAGCACAATTTTTTTGGTCGTAAAACTATCTTGGTTGTTAAATGTAATTTTGGTAATAATATTTCATTTATGATATTATATTATCCGCAAATATATTTTTTTTCTTGGACGCGTTATGGGTTAATGTTTTTATTTAGTGGATAGTCAATGGAAAAATATTATTAAATCTATTTGGATTCATAATAAATTAAAAGTTGCTCACGCCACTTAACCTTGAGCATTCATTGCACAAGGCTGTGCTGTAAGAATAATTCAAGACCTAGTTGGAATTACTATAACCCAGGTAAACTCAGTTTAGTTTATTTAAATCGAATTAATCTGATTTTCAAAATTGAGATATGAAGCCCGGTCCAATCTAATGTTTTTTTTTTTTTCAATTTACATTAAAATCAACGGGTTTTTAAAAAACTTTTAATTTCTAGTGCTTTTAGCATGCATTTTAGTTTGGAGGGTTCTGCATCTGATTGGTAAACAGGGCACAGCTTGGCGTTTATTTATTACTATTTTCTATGTTTCAAAACAATTGTCATTTTAATATTTGGAAAATATTTTAAAATAATCATTTCAATGAGATATTAAATATTTATTTTATTTTTATCTTATAATAAATGTTGTATAATAATATATTTACTGAAATTAAAACAAATATTTTAATAATTTTTTAATAAATACTATTTTTTAAAATAATTATTTTTCTTAATCAACTTGAGAAAACCAGTTTGAAATATCCTTTAATAACTTTAAAGGAACCCAGTATCGTTATGGACCGGCCCGGTTTTATGCAAGCTAAAAGTATCCATTATTGCTAATTAATCTTAAACTTTGGTAAATAGCACTTTGCACATACATCTCGGTGGCCAAGAGTCAGACGTTGATTTGCACAGATTATTCTAATCAGATCTGAAGAATGCTGTGTGGATACTTTTTATATTTTTTTAATATATTTTTCATAGATGAGTGAAATTCATGTAGTTAATGTGCATTATAGGTGGCTAATTAAGTTATTTAATATATATTATTATTAATAAAATTATTAAATATTTCTTACTAATGTTGTGATGAAAAAATAAGTTTAAATATATTATTTATACCTATAAAATAGTCTATTTAGATTCTATTATTTAAATTGTTGATTTTTATTTTATTTTAATAATCTATAATTTTTTTTTATGTTTGATTTTACTTCCAATCATTTACCGGTTTCATTAAGTTACGACACGATAAAAAATTTGTATAAAAATTTAATAAAAAACTTGTTTTACATAAAAAAAAAAGGTGCATCATTGTTAGGGGTACAAGATTTTTTTTTTTAAAAAAAATCAAATATTATCTTAAAAAGAAACAACTTTTGAAAAGAAGGAAAGGTAAAAATTTGATAAAGGAGTAAAAAGTTTAGAACATACGACAAAGTGTTTAATGGAGTTAGAAGTCTATGGAATTCGAACAAAGATCAAAGGATCAAAAATGTTGAAGATTGCAAACAATAATTGAGACTCAGGTGTTCAAATTCGAAGGCAAGTCATTGTAGGTTAAAAATAGTTTTAATGTTTGTATATAAAAATCGAAGGATCAAAACATGCCAATGATTGCAAACAATAATTGAGACTCAAGTGTTCAAATTTGAAGATAAGTCATTCTAGGTTAAAAATAATTTTCATGTTTGTATACATTTGTCAAAGTATTGTAAATTCAATAATTGGTCAAATATCCTATAAATAGGCTACTCAAGATGCACCCCAAAAGTGGTTTAAACATTCACTAAACTTCCTATTCAAACCAACAATGTAGACAATCAAAGACTACTCAATGTGCTCTACAAACAAGATGTATGTTTTGAACCCAAATTCTTAACTCTTTATTTCTTTTTCGTGATCAATTTTTATTGCTTTTGTCTACTTCTCGTGCTATTTCTTCTTTAAATTGTACTTCTATCCAATCTCCATTTCTTCTCAAAACTCTTTTAGATTCATTTAGGATTTGTTGTCTTACAGTTATGTAATTTCTTGCTTTTTGGTTACTAAGAACAAAGCCATTTGAGAATTCTGTTTTAAAGCAAGATTTACATGAATTTCTTGATAACTTATTACACAATATACTCGTTGAAAGCCCTTTGTAAGTTGTTAGTTTAAATAAAAGAATTCACAAATCACTATGATTTTAAGTCTCATTTATTTGTTTGTGATTTAAAATCATTTTGTGGAAGGATTTAATTTTGAATTAAGAACACCCCTTTACAAAATCCCACCACAAACAAATTGGCATGCCCAGTGGGACTAATTACATGTTTTTCTAACTAGTCTAGTTGTTTTGTGTATGAAACTAAGAAGTGGAAGAATAATGACTAATGATCAAGGAAGCCAAAGGAGACAGGGGAAGAGAAATAATAATAAAAATAATGAGAATAATCACAATAGTGTTGTGGCATCAAAAGCCCTACTATATTCTTCAACAACTATTACCCCAATAGTAGCAATTGTAGACATTTCAAATGCAATGCATGTATCGTAAATTGCGCCCACTAGCATATTGTAACACCCCTTTTTATTTATTAAATTTTTTAAAATGATTTGATTGACTTATTAAGATCACTAACAGTTAAATGCCTAAATTTTTCTTAACATGAAAATTTGGAATTAATTTCTCACCATCATCTACCAATGAATAACTATAGTTATTTTAAAAATGCCCTTTAATTCTTTCTCTTTATTCTTAAAAATCTTGCCTCATGTCAAGATAAGTAATATTGTAACATGTAGACAACAACAACAATAATAATTTCATGCATCCCATTTGAGTAAAAATAAATAAATGACTCCATTTAGGCATTTAAATTAAAGAAAAACTTTCGTAACCATACTTGTAAATGTAATCATAGTTAATACAATTGTAACTCGATAACATACAAAACAACATATATATATTTATAAAAGTCCATACACGATCTTTGAGTTCTTGACTTTCCTTAGATAAATGTGATCCACCTTCTTCACTACTAGGAGTCATCTTTGACCACTAGAGTCTATACCCCTAGTCCCATTAGGAGTTGCATCTGACATTGAGAAGTTTACTTGTTCATCATTATCTGAAAGTGGGGGTTATAGGAGTGAACCATTTATCTTTAAACACACACACATATAGATATCTACTTACTATCACATATTCTCCTCTCACCGCATTGTGTCTACCTAAGATTTCTAATTGGTATAGGACCCTTTGTTGCCTCCAATTTCCTAACTCCAGAAGGACTTACATGAAACGTGTCATTTAAAATCCATGTTTGCATTTTGGGTTGAGGGAGTACATATCCTGCCTGGTACACGTATCAGGATACTTTCAATCGAACATGCTAATGCTTCGCTTTGTCAAGGACGCCATGTTTGTTCTGTGACACCCTTTGTTCTTAGAGCCGCTCACAACTTGACACCTTATCTACTCACAAGGACTCAACCGAGCCTGCGTACATTTCTCGGGTACCTGATGTAATCAACCATGCAATTCTTCAATCTTAAGTCTCACACATATATTTTTAATCGACAATTTCCTCCAACAATCTAACAATCGATTCTCTTGGTACTAATTTCAATCTTTGAAGTTATTTCTCCTCAATCAATTAGGCGTTTACATATTCTCTCTCATTCTTATCCTTGACAGGAATACTTATACAAAAAAATTCATATGCCATTACTGAAATATATGACTTTCATAAGTCGTGGATTCATCTTCTAACTTAGGGTTCATATATATATAAGTTCTGTCTAGAGACAAATGCTTTAGAGTATTCTTATATAATTCCTCTATTAGAGGCTAACATAAAGTTTCAATACATCATTTCTATAGTAAACAACAATAGTTAATGACAATAAAAGAATAAGCGGGTTTGCTTACTTACACAAATTCCATCATTTGAACCATGCATAACAATTTTTATTTTCTCTCTCCTCTCTCTCTCTCTTCCTCCCTCTTTCTTCTTTCTCTCTCCTCTCTCTCCCTCTCCCTCTTTCCTTTTCATCTTTCTCTCTCCTCTCTCTCTCTCCCCCTCTCCCTGTTTTCATTTCTTCTTTCTCTCTCCTCCTCTCCCTCTTTTCTTTTCTTCTTTCTCTCTCCTCTCTCCTCTCTCTCTCCCCTCTCCCTCTTTTCTTTTCTTCTTTCTCTCTCCTCCTCTCTCTCTCTCTCTTTCCTTGTTTCCGTTTCTTCTTTCTCTCTCCTCTCTCTCCCTCTCTCTCTCTACTATATTATTCCTCCCTACTACCCCTACATCCCTCTTTCCTACTTTTTCTTCCTCTACAAATTTCCCTTTCTCCTCCAATTCTATCTTTTCTTCCTACCACTACTTAACCCAAGGTCACCTTACTTTTACTACATGTAAAATTTTCAATCCTTCTTGTAATTTATTCTATTTGATTCACTTCTCCACTAGGCAGAACATTAACAGAGTTTCTAAATAGGCTCTAACATTCTTGGTATTATTGGAATTCAATTTATAATAAGAAACAGCGGGGACACGATGATGGCTACCAGTTAATGCGTTTTGAGCAATTTGAATGACAACCAAAGAATGTGATTTCATGAAACCCAGTGGTAATCAAGGAACAAGAAATCATTTTCAACAATTAAGATGAAGAACACGAATGATAGAGAAAAAGATGAGGCTCATCTTACCTATTTCGATTTTTGACGAGGTGTTGTAATTTCTAGCGAGTTCTAGAAAATTCTAGTGATGTTGACGATATTCTGATTCTTTTGCTTTTGTCCTTGGTTGAAGCAGTGTGAGAAAGGCTGGGTATAATTTGAATTGGTTCTCGAAGAGAGAAAAGGAAATTGCTTTGGTTTTAAAGAGAAAATTCGATTTGAAATTGTGGATTGCTCCCTCTATTTTATGCCTTCTTGAAGCCATAT
>JAMLFT010005242.1:0-17897 GCA_026544285.1 Pachyrhizus erosus | reverse complement strand
AAAAAATATTTTTAAATTATATTTCATTAATTAAAATTTACATTATTAAGAATAAAAAAGGTCATTAAAAATACAATCTTAATCAAATAAAAAAATACTTAGAGAATAATATAATTAAATAAAATAAAATAAATTTATTTAAATTTAAAATTGAAAATATATTACTTTGTTTTATATTTATGGTCAAATTAAAGATATTTCAAAAAGAAAAGAAAGAGAAATTTTTTTATTTGAATCCCTTGTGACAGAAATTACACAGTCACACGTTATTAGTGTTTTGTAATAATTTATATTTATATGTAAGATTAAATAGAATAAAATAAAATTTAAAAAATAATATAAGCAAAAAAATAGTATTTTAAATAAAATATAATTTTTAAATTAATAATATAGAATTAAATTTCATGGATTTTTATCTTAATTTAATATAATGAAAATAATTATAAAAATATATTTAATTATTAGGATAAATTACACAATTACATATATTAATAAAAATAAATTTTAACATCAAATTAAATGACTATTAATTAAATTTTATGATTTTTATTATATTTAATAAATAATTAAGTTCATAATATATATTTCTAAATCAGGTTCAAGGATAACCTTTGATCGAATATACTCAAATTTAGCATACTTAATTATATTTTATTATCTATAAAAATATAAATTAATTTTAAATTTAACAAAAAATCTAAAAATTTCTTTCTATTATTCATAAAATATATTATAAATTAAATAATAAAATAGACTTATATTTAAACACTAATGATGTATTTAATGTAATTAATGCTTTATTTATATATTTTAAAATTCACTATTAAATAAAAAGTAATCATTCCTAAATTTAATAAATTTAACTAAATATATAAAAAAATAGTTTTCAATGATTATTGTTCACAAAATATATTACTAAATAACTAAATTAAAAATAAAATAGAGTCATGTAATATATATTACAAAAGAACTAAATTAAAAATAAAATAGAGTCATGTAATATATGAATAATGCTCTATTCTTGAGTGAGAGACTTTGATGGTTGTGATTTTAGATATTCTAAAACATATTATGCTTTGCCTGAAGAAATTATTGTTAGGTTACCAACAATGCTTTAAGAAAAAAAAATTCTTTCTTGCGTTGTACAAACACCTATTTATAAAAAACATATTAAAGTCATTTAACACCTTATCCTTCTGACTCCAAGAAAAGATGTACAAAAAACAAACAAACAAACTGTTAATAAAGAAATTGATGTTTTATTTTTTATATAAAAAAAAAAAATACAAGTGTTATTAAATGAAAAACTTATAAGTATTATCTAAGATTTCTAATTGACAAGACTTTTATTAATAAGTGATGTCTAAGATTTTCATCATATAATACTTATATTAAGCATATGTTAGTTAAAGTTTTTATTAAATAATATTTGTACTACATATGTATTGTTTAAAATTTTTATTAAATAACATTTATACTAAACAATTATTATCTATGTTTCATTAAATAATATTTATATTAATTAAATATTTTTTTAATTATACCTTTAAATAATACATAACAAATTACGAGATAGATAACATGTATAATTGTTTTTAAAATCATAATTTACATGCTATTAAATATTTTTTTTTAGTAGTGTTGTCTATCATTCTTCCAATTACCAGGCTCTGCACACTCTCTACTGTCGCGCCTCACCTGTCTCCTCGTCTTTGGCTTCATTAGCAACACAAAGCTATAAGCTCCACGCTCCTAGTTCTTTACCACCCACAACTGTGGTGCATATGGAGCTTTAGTCTTTCACAATAATGGTTGTGGAATAATATACTCTAAACAATTCACCTAGATATGCTTCCATACACTTATTTGAAATAGAAAAAAAAAAGAATAAATAAAATCATTGCTAAATGTACAAGTTTTGGCTATTTATAACTGCTAAAAAATTAATTGCCTCTAAACACAGCAAAACTGTTGGTAATTACATGATTTCATATAATTTTAAATTGTCAAAAATTAACCATCACAAAATGTTAAATATGCAACTTTTTAGTTGCATTTCCACTCATATTAGCTCAGAAATAAAAAAATAAAATAAAAGTGTAGATCTCACTATCTTTTATTTTTCTTCCCACATTTTTTGACACAATCAAACGGCCCTAACTTTTTATTTTTCACCTATTTCTTCTTCCTCTTTTCTATTTCACCACCATTCCTCATCTACCCCAAACATTAAAACATATCATTAATCCTTTATTTTATGCATAAGGTTTTTCCTAACACTTCATTAGGGAACAATCTCATATTAGTGTTAAGTATGTGGCACAAAATCTGCTGAATTTTCCATCCCACAAAAAACAACATAGAACAAAATCACTAGGCATGTTGAGAACAATTTATTTGTACATACATGATAACGGGAATCATATGTCAAACTGTAGCATTAAACATCTGCGTGCCCAAGATACCACTAGGATGATGGATTAATTGTTAAGTTGTTTCCTCAGATAGGTTCTCAATTATCTAGATGGATTATCTTAACTGTCATATTTTTTGCCATACGCCTAACCAGAAATCGAAGTTGTGACATCAATCACATAGAAGTTTTTTTTTCCCCTATTGCAATATTTTTTTGGGTGAAATATCTGATTAGAATAATTTATCCCATAGATACAATACAAGCACCTTAATTTAATATTTAAACGCCCAAATACATTTTTTTTTCTTTTCTTTTCTTGCATCGCTTCTAACATCGATCATCTAAATAAATTGTGAATGTTTGTGGTGAACCAAAATATTAATCACTTATTCTGTATAAAAGTGATATAGGAAAATTGGTGTCAGTGCATTGGCAAACCTTTTTTTAATTTTTTATTTCCAAGTAAAAACTAAATAATTTAGTAGCTTGAATCCATCCGACAATGTATGATACCTACTAAACAGTAAAACTTTAGATCCTAATCAAACTTGTTCAAATTAAATAAAATTGATTCCAACTGAATGTCAATGCCAATCTCAAATACATGTTCCAGAGTAAACGGTGCAGTAGCATAGCATGATACGAATCACTGATTGTTCACTTGAAATGCTATCCACGTCATTGAGCAATAAATTCCAACAAAAACATGCTTTTTCTTCTATTTTAATTGATATATTTAAAAAATGCTCTTATTTATTTTATTGCATTAAAAGTTCAAGATAATATTAATATTTTTTTATTTTATTTATATCTTTATTTAATTCTTAAGTATTTTATACAGTTATTATACAAATAAATAAAATTATTATAAAACTATAATGGTAAAAAACCTTGAATAAACGATTTTTTTACGGACTCTAGCATCTACAATTTTACTGGCTTTTTTCAATGCGCCGATTATAATTATTTAGTTAACATAAGTGCAACGACATATCAAAGAAAAGAATATATTAAGAATTTTTAAAAAATTAATATAAATAAAAAAATAATTATATTTCTACGGGATCCAACATAGTTAATCTTCATGAATTAATTCTCTCGTTCCCTTTCTTTCTTGTAATAGCATTTTGCTAAACCTGGCCTTGTATAATTAATTAACTAAAGTTAGTATAGTTCATAGATCAAAGTTCACTATTGTCAAAATCCCATTCTAAATAAACTATATGGTTAAAGAATCGTTGGTCTCCAACTTTCATGGGAAATGCACTTAGATAGGACTTAATTTTCAAAGACAATATAATCTGCTTAGTCACCCTTCTTGTTTCTATCAGGCAAAATAAATAAAAAAATTAACAAAAGGCTTTTCAAGATATAAGAGGCTAGAAGTTCCGCCAATATTTTAGGAGGTTACACTGATTTGTCGTTCTTCAACCTATAGTAGAAGCATAATGCCTTGAAGGGTTGCTTTCTCCTAGCTTTTTAATTTACCTTTAAGGGGAATGCTAGTTAGCATTTCTCTTCTTTGATTCAAAAAATAAAAAGATAGTTTCAACTTTCAAGGCTCCTATTATGGTGGGTGTTTACCACTCATATTATAGCTGTCCTGTGCAATCCAAATCATAAAAATACTTGATGTCTTTGTACAAATGATCCTATTGTCTTCCTTTGATGCACTTGGTTGTTTCTATGTGTAGGTGTTGCTGGCTGGATTTAGCATGTGAGGAAAAGAGACAAAGTAGCTTTGTACGATGTGGTCATGGAATTTTCCGCGAAGGAATTTTCTTGCATTTCCACCCAAATAAGTTTAGAAGAACTTGTTCTGTTACATAACTAGAACCTAGCCCGTGAACCTGAACGTCACTTACAACTCTCACATCATGCAATATGTAAGAGATTTTGATCAAGGGGTGGTGGCATTTCCTTTCTTGGAATCTAGCTACCCACTTCAATGTCAACGGCCATTGGCTCAAAAGGACCCCACTTTAAACACAAATTCTTATGAGCGAGCAATAATGGACTAATATATGAAAAAAATAAGTTATTTAATATAAAGTTGTTTTATATTCTCATTTAATTATAAATTATTATGTATAATAAATATTTTTAAATTATAATTTTTTATTGATTGAGTGTATAGCTACCAAACTCTTAATATATTTACACATTGAATTAAATTTGAAATATTAAAATAAAACTTCATCAAAGCTCACTAATAGAGTATTAAGTACTCAAGAGTTACATAGTGGCAACAAGTGGCTATTTCAAATCCAAAAGCATCATGATAATAATGATTTTATTAACACATGAGCTAAATTTAACGTTACGGATACAGAAATATTTTTTTTTTTGTTAAAATAGAAATGAATGATTTGATACAGTTTTTAATATCTTTTCCATTTTATAACCGTAACATCAGTCTTATGATAGTGTTAACAAAACCATAATAATAATAACAACTTTAACTAGGTAATTCGACAACTTATGTAATCCAAAGAAATATGCTTTGCACATTCAAATAATTAATTACGTTTAAAATCTACTTGTTAAGGAAATACAAATAAAGGATGTTGGAATGTGAGGTTTTATTTTATTTTTAAAATAATAATAAATATGAATGGCTTAAGGTTCAATTCATATAATGGCCACCTCAACACAAATGATAGGTCAATTGGGATCAACACCTAAGAGCAAGACTTCTAATTAAGATAAAATCAAGGGCAGAAGATCACACTTCGATCTGGAACAAAGTCAATATGATGCTCATCAAGACAGGAGAACATTGTCCATTAGAGGTCTTGAGTCCTAAATCAAAAAATCCAATCCATTATAGGCTCGTATAGATACAACCAACAAACATCATTATATGAGGTACATAGTATTTCTTACACATAATAACTATAGTAGAATATTTACTGTGTTTAGCTTTACTAGGAAGCTGATTGTCATTGGGAGACCTCGATCGAATCTCAATTAGGAGACCTCAAACCTTAGCCAATATGTAGAGCACTTTGATAAACATTTCTTAGCTTAAGTCAATGGTGCAGTTCGAGTAGTATACCTTAGATAGATTAGCATGGTTCACCTCATACATGTACACTAGCTTGACCTACCTTGAATAATTAGTTTGATTCACTTTAGACACATCGACATGGTCCATCTCCAACAAAATATTAATTAAGAATAATGAAAAATAAATAATGTGTAAATATATTATTAAGGTTAAAAGAATTTATAAGTTTATGAATTATTTGACAATTTTTAATTAAATTTTTAAATATTTTTTAATTGGATTCTTAAATTTCTATTTATATTTTAATTAGATATCTATTATTAATGAATAACAATAGAGACCTAATTAAAAAAATAAATACAAGTTTAGGATCTAATTGAAAAATTATTTAGGGACTAATTAAAAAGTTATAAATAGTTCAAAGACTTATTGAATAATTCTAAAATTACTTTTAAGCTTTTATAATATTATTTTTAAATCTCTCTAAGTATTTCTGAATCCAATATTATCAATTCTACAAGTTTGCAGAGTATTTTCATCATTCGAAGTTAATATTCTTAGATCTACAAGTTAATATTATCACATTTGTAGGTCTAAACTTAGTATTATAAGTCTATAGATTTTTCAATCAATATTCTTAAGCTACACTTCTAATTTTTCCTTATAGGTTTTATTTAGACAGACTTAATGTATTAATTTCTTCTGAATATACTCTTTAATTAAATAAATTTATTTACTTTTAAATTATTCGATAAATCCTTGAATTATTTGAAATTTTTTAATCAAGTTTCTAAACTTTTTTTTTCAATTAGGTATCTAAGCTTTTATACAAAAGTTTAAAAATCCAATTAAAAATAAAAATAGTTTAAATAAACTAATTAAAAATTACAAATAATTTATATACTTACATATTGAAAGTTATCAAATTTCAAAACAACTTTTGTAGGGTTGACTTACGTTGAGAAATAAAGGGGAACTTTAGATGCTAGCTAGATAATAGTTGAGACTGCATATATAGTGTTCTAATTTTCTTTAAGAGAAACGCTTGATCACACACTTATCTACACATTTGATCAAATGTATGACATGGTGAAAACAATATGAAAGAATGAAGATAGAATCAATTTTATTAAATAATGAAAACTATATGCATAAAAGATGTATAGGTAGTTGTATATATTCCTCTCTTGTTGCTTTCATTTCTCCTGAATTTGCTGATACTATCATTTGCAAATCATATATAAACAAGAAATGAAAATACATCCAAAAGAACTATTTTTGTGGAGTAAAATTTATTTCAATTCTTGTCCAAGGGTTGGTGTGACGTGCACAGGAGACCCACCATATGTGGAGTCATGCGCAGGAGACCATTCTCTATACAAGGAAAATGATAAGTATAATAAAAATGGTGAACATGCATTATGATGTAACTATAGTTTTCCAAATACTATTGCTATGGACATATATGCGTAGAGTAGACCCTGTGATTCCAATAGCAATTAAGACTTTGTTTGTATCTAAGCAAGATGTCTCGTAAAGTCTTTTTCACCCGCATGCACACATGCACAATGATATTGTCTCTTCAAGCTTCTGAAACTTCTCTCTGCTGGCTCTTCGTACTCTATATCTTGTGACGCAATTGTCATAACGAACAAATTACAGATACACTTTACAAATGCTTTTATGCTTCACTGCTTTTTTATATCGACAACTTACTGATCGTTGTCGTGTAATTTTCAGTCACGAAAATTATTGTGTTGTTGTGTAAAAAGAAAAAAGAAAAATGTTAGTGTTAAAAGATTTAAAGAAACTTGAGCAGTTAAATCAGCCGTAAAATGGTTCTAGTTACCAACGAATATGCATTACATCAAAACGGTTCTATTTAATTTAGGAGAAAGTAAATAAACAAATTAATAAAAGGAATAGTATTTAATTTCTGAACTCTTATTCCTTGTGGCTAGATTTTACGCGTCTTTGTGTTAGGTCTTGGCTACAATATCAAAATATTCTTTTTGCCAAAAGGATTAAAAAGAAGAAAAGGGTGGTCACGAGATAAAGTTCCAAATTGTACACTATTTAATTATTTATATATTAACTATTAATTAATTGGGTCTGATTTCACGTATATTTACGTTTTTTCTACTAAAAGTAAAGATTTATATTATAAATTAAATGTGCACGTTGGTAATTAAAATTTTTAATATAAAAATAAATACATAAATAAAAATATTATGATCAATAAATAGCGATATTATCATGCACATAAGGAGAGAATAAAGTATAATAAAAATATATTTATTATTAAGAATGAGAATTATGTTTTATTGAATTTTAAAAAATAAGAGATAAACTTTCAAATTTAAGAAAAACTATAATATAAATTATTTAAGTTTACACATGTCATTTTATGTTTATCAATTTGATATAAAATGACAAAATTTGAAATTTCAATTTAAGTTTAAATTGACTAAACGAAAGTAATAATATTGGAGAAAAATAAAAATAAAATATGAAACATTTGATGTCGGACAAATAATATATATGATGACTTCATAAGATTGTGAATATATAAATTCTAAAAGACTTCTCATTCAATAACGAATAGTCAAATTTAATATATTGGAGATTGACACTCATAAAGTTAATAATGGTATTATTAAATTATCAGATGCCGTTTTATCTCGGTTTCTTTTTATCTATTACTTTTAAAGAAATAATTTATTTTTATTTATCTGTCATTTAAAAGTAAATAAATATTTATATATTTTATCTCTAACATGTTAAAATAAATAATTTTATTACACAAATAAATATTCAAAAAAAAAATTTATAAAGAAAGGAATTTATTATTACTAGAAGATAGGTTTAGCTAAAGCACAAGATATGCCTAATAAAGTGAAAAAAATTAAACTAAATTACGTAAATAAAAAATAAGTGGTATGCATTCGATTTTATGGTTTAAAGTTTGAATATTTTGTATGAAAATATCTTTGGAGGTTGAATACCATGTTGTGAATATTCTTAACTTGAACAAGAATATTTTCTATACAAAATACTTATGGTTTAAATCAGAATTTTTTTTATATAATTATTAAATTTTAAATATGAATCCTTATGGTAGAAGATTAAAAATAGTATCAACAAGATTCAATACAGCTGGTAGATAACTAAGCTCCTTAAATATGTTATCAAGGTTTTAGTTCATGATCATGCGAATAGAGAAGAATTTATAATAAAGAATTTGTTAAGCAAAACTTACTTTAATGATTTCTATGCATTGAAAAAAAATTAATCTCCAACTATCAACTGGAGTATATCTTTAGCACAAACAAAAAGGAGGATTAAAATGATAACTAACTTTATTAAATTTAACACTTATTACATTAGACTTCTCCTTTATCAAGGAATTACACATTAAAAGGTGCTAATGTGGACACAATTATTTATTTTAAAAAATTACTGGTAACTTTCATAAAAATGTATGATTTATAAGTATTTTTTTTTTATAAATAACAAATATGTTTTGTAATACATATAATTGAGTTATTACCTTATCCTTTCCTTCAATATAATGAATAGTTACTAGATTTTCCTATTTGAATAAGTACACAATTACTAGATTTTCCCTAGGACAAATGTGCATTGTTGTTAAATGTTTTCCTAAGGTAATTGCATATAAAGACTGTGCGGAAGAAGAAGAAGACACATGTATAAATGTTTTCTTCTTTCTTAGAAAAAGAATTACAAATAATAGGATTTCTTAACTATCAAATAAACAATAAAGAGAGAGAAAAATCATTTTAAAAAATCAACTAAAAAATAAAAAAGGAACAAAGAAAACAAAGAAGACATCAAGATATAAACCATGAATACAAGTAAGGGCCCTAAGTCCTTGTGAATGGGATAATGAGAATTGGAATTTCTAAATATTTATAATTAGTATAATTTTCTATTTGATAAAACCTTTGAAAAACCACATATAATGATTTTATTCATATAACTAGTATTGAAGTAATGACTAGTATTAAAGCAATGACTGTAGATGTAATTCTCACATAAAGATAGTTTTTCCCAAGTTTTATGAACTCTAGTTATAGAAAAGTAATAATGTGTGTGCATGTATGTGTGTAGATTGATAGATATAGATATAGATCATGTAAGGGTGGATTATATATTATAAATGATATCATTAATGAATTTGTATATAATTTGTTGAGCACTTATACGTATATCCAAAAATAACATGTATATCAAGATAAATATAATTGGTTGCCCATTAAAATATTTGTATAACATCAATATTGTTGTGTGAATGTGTTTGTGTTGTTTTTTTTTTTTTGTTTTACTTAAAGAAAAGCTTATTTAAATTCATGTTGAGTTTGTTTGAGCATTTGTAGTTTTTACTAAAATGCTTGGATTAGGCTATAATATATTTTGATTCAAGATCAATTAGATTTAATGATTTAGACTTGACATTAGTAATTGATGAGAAGTCCATAGTCATTACAAAAATAAGTACTAATGTTGACAAGTTTCTTTATGAGGTTTAAGAGTGATCTAACTAGTTAAACCTAAATGAGGATGATAATAACTAAAAACATTAAGCATTTATGCATGAAATTATCAATGCTAGGAATTCATGAAAATGACAAGTACTTACAATTTAACACTATTGAAAAATTTATTGTGGAGACTTTAATGGCAAATATGACTTTAATGACAAGTACCTAATCGTGTGATTGAAATGAGAAATGTAAAGAAAATATGAAAGTCAATTATATAAGTGAGTGAATCTTTCCTAGTGCAGTTTATTATAAACTTGCTTCCTCTTAAGCTTAGGCAACTCTTGGTGAACTATAATACCTTTAAGAAAAATAAAATTTTCAAGAAATTTAAGGCTACATTGGTTAAGGAAAAAAAAAAAAAAAGAAAGTTAAAGAAAGTGAATGATCACTTTGTCCATCTCATGACTCATGATGGAGCAAGTAATATTAGGATCAAAATGGGTAAAAAGGACGAGAACAATGGCAAAGCCTTAATGCAAGTTAGAGCGCCTAAAGATTAAAGGAAAATAATTTTACTTCTTTAAAACAAAATGGCTACTCAAAAAAAGATTGTTTGGTAATGAAGTTTTGATTTGTAAGCAAAGATACATATTATGTTTTTATAAATTTTGAATCAAATCATTTTAAGGTACCCAATAGTGCTTGGTGGCTTGATTCTAGAGCAACTAGTTATGTGTTATATATTGTGGAAAGATTATTATTATTTTTTTTATCTAAATCGTAGTAAGTACTGGAAATTTTTTTTATCTTCTTTATTAACACATATGCAATATTATGGTTTTGGTATTTTAGTTCATGATTTATATCATTTCAAGTCTAATGTGAAGATAATAAATTTATGTTTAATGATAAACATATAATTGGTAGTGTACTAAAAGAAATTTACATTTTAAAGTTAAAACATTACTATAGCCCATGACACCAACGCTGTTAGTGTTAGCCAAGCTAACACAAGATATACACTCAATAAACTCTAAAGTGAAAAATAAAGGTGACGTAGTATTGACCATGACACACACTAAATAATAATTTTTATAATTAGTGTCAATTAAGTCTTTTGCTAGTTTTTGTTATGAGTAAGAAAACAAAAAAATTAATAAAGATTATGGCCCACGTTAAATAATAAATTTTTAAAAAATATTTTTTATAATTAGCATTGATTAAGTTGTCATTAGTTCTTATTTGAATAGAAAAAGAAAATGGTTAGTGGTAACTTAGTATGGGCCATGGCCCAAGATAATATGATTTTTTTAAAAGAAAATTTATAATTAGTGATAGTTAAATCCATGCTAAATTCTTAATTTCAAAGGAAAAACAAAAAAGTTAGAGGCAATCTATTTGTGATGATAATCCATGCAAAATTTAAAATTTGAAAAATATATTTTTTAAATTATTAGCACTAGCTAAGTCAGTACTAATTTCTAATATTAGTGCAAAAAAGAAACTTCTCCCACCAATATTCTTCTTAAAAACTTTATTCTTGTCCCTAATATCTCAGTCATTCCTCTTTCTTTCCATTATCTCTTCAATCTATGATTTTATTTCTTTTCTTTTCATTGCATGTTTTAGACGAAGATAACAACAACAATAGTAACAACGATAAGGCGACGATAATGATAATGATGACAACAATAATATTAGACTCTTCTTTTTAAAGTCTTACTTTAATCTTCAACAATACCTCCTTTGTCACCACTACATATGACCAATGAATGAGACTAAAAAAGAAAGAGAGTGATAGTGACAATAGAGCATGATTGTGGAGATAAAAAGAAAACAATAGAGAAAGAAAAGAATAATGAACCTTTAGAATGTCAAAGTCACCTTTATTTAATGTCAAAGTCTATTCTAGGATACAAATAATGTTAACCTTTCATTTAAATAAGCATCTATTTGGCTGATGTTAATGTTAGCACTAACTCTTTCTAATTTGACATAGTTTCTATGTTAATGTTGGTTTGGCTTGCGTCAAGTTAATGTGAGCTTAGCCTATGCTAAGTTAGCGTTGGCTTGGCCTATGCCTTAGTGTTGGCCAAAAAAGTCAATGCTACCGATTAACTTCGATCATTTTAGCTTTTACCATGAAATCTTTTGGTGTTGATTTTCTTTAGTTAGTATTAACTTTTGGTTGACATGTAACATCCTTAAATAATAGGTATGATTTAATGAAATAAATAACAACTATATTAATCTTAATAAGAGAAATTGTAAAGAAAAATTATGAGTCGAGTTAAAATAATAAGAAAATAGGTTGCCAAAGCCTCATAAGGAACTTAGTTAGGTAAATCTCAAATCACCCTTACGTGTACATATTCATTTTGTTTACCTAAAGAGAAAGAGAGGGAAAAGGAAAAGAGAAAAGAGTAGGAAGAAGACTAGAGGCAAGGATAGGAGAAAATGACTTATCCTCTCCCCTAGAAAACCTTAGGAAAAACTCTAGGTGAGTGAAGCCTTTTGCTTGCTTCCCCTTCCCTATAATTAATGTTTTTCTTAATTTTCCTATGTTATATTCTTGCAACAATGTGCCAAGTAAGAATTTAAGGAGAGTTTCATTGTTAATTGATGTTGATAGTATGATGGAGGGTTTTGGGATTAATTAGTTGACGAGGATTAGTATTTTTAAAAGATAATTATTAGTAATTGTTTTATTCTCATTTGTTTACACACAAATTGAAATAAAGATTTGGGGTGGCCTTGGGAAGCCTCTTATTACATTGATTAACCATCATCATCCCAGCTAACCTAAAAATGTGTTGGCTCTTTCAACACCAATCTAAATTACCCAAATTAACAGCTATAATGACCAATCATCTACTTCATTTCATTTAATCTCATACTTTAGTGAGCGTACCTCTATATAACACTAAGGGATCTTTTCTCATGCTCTCTTCTTCGAGTTATTGTACTTTTCTATTGGGTTCATAACTCATTTGAACATCAGAGTATTTATAAATGTTACGCCATTGCGTACTTAATAACAAGGAACTTCATTGCCACCAATTGACACCTATAAACTCTTTTGCCTCCACAATGTTATGTTTCAACAAATATAAATCAATTTTTTCACCTATCATTGCAACGACGTTGGCGTTTTATAGTGTTATAGTATAACGATTTTTTTTAAATCATATAATGATATTCTGAATTAATAATCATTATAATAGATAAATAGTATTCACTAGAAAATTATCAAATAAAAGAGGAGGAGGAGACGACGACGAGCACGTGCCACCGATATATGCTCCAAATAATTGCACCCTTGCTTCATTTTACACCTTGCAAAATCAAATACTTTTTCTGGCACATTTTAATTGTCATCTTAAATTATTTTTTTATAAGGACTAATAAAATTTATTTAATAAATAAAAGAGAATAATAATTTTATTAAATTAATCTTAATATTAATTAATTTTATTGAAAATGATATAAAATAATAATAATATTTAAAATATATACTAAGAATATAAATAAAAAAATATTAATACTACATTAAAATGTTAAAATGAAAATTATTTTGAGATAAAAATTTTTCTCCTATACAATAATTAGAATGGGATAGAAAAAGTATAATTTTGTTTTTAATGCTTCCATGTTATCTTACAAATTATTATTACAAAATCAAATCTTATCATTTTCATCAATGGAATTATTGTAGGGTATTGTGATAAGGACATAATATTATGTAGTTAGAATATTCAACAAAAGAATTATTTACTATAAATCTCAATTAAATTTAGTGAAGCTAATGAATGAGAGCATGTTATGGTATATTTTTAAAAACATTAGTGAATATTTTATTGAAATTAAAGAGAAAAAGCCTTGTGATTGTTATCTTAGTCTAAGTGGAACTAAATTGAGATTTTTAACTAAAATTTTAGATTTAAGTCTTATGAATGAAAAAATGTGATTGAATTTTTTTTTTTTACTAAAAATAACTAATCAAATATTTTAACAAAAATTAATTATCAACAATATTGTAACAAAAGAGAAAAGCCTTGACACGTAGAGCATCTTACTAAAAAACCTATATATTCTTGAAGAATGTATTTAGCAGTAAAGAGGTGACATGATAATAATTTATAAGGTGTAATATAATACAATTCATAAATAATTTATACAATACTGTCTTTATGTTACATTATATGATGTTAAGATTTTGACACGTATATTAAAAAATATAATTAATATGATAAACTTAAAAAACTATAATGTAACTTTCTAATATATATTTTATCTCTCTAATTAATTATATCCTTTTTTATTTTCTATTTAAAGTCAACTATTCTCATCAAGAGTATTCTCTAAAAAGATATTTAATATTATATTGATTTTGTAAAACAATATATAATTTAGAATATTTCTTTCTCTAAAATGTTATACAAAGTGATATGGAGGAGTATTATATTTTGTGTTTATCTCTCTTTATCTTCATGACATGTAATAAATGATGTGTAAGAGCAACGAATTAAAAAATATTGTTGTACAAATTATTGTATGAATTGTTATATAAATAATATTTTTCATAATCATTAGGTACAAAGATTTTTATATTGTTATTTAATTAAAAATATTTTAAATTTTTTTTAATGTAATTATTATAAAAGTTAATTCTTCTTTCATCCTTTTTATAAGATCCTTTTTCAATTATATGTTAAATTAATTAATATTTCCCTAATGTATACTTAATTAATTAACAAATTATTTAGCCAAAAAATAATACATGAGAAAAATTATTGAGATAAATTCTTTCACTCTCTTATTAGGATTGGAGAAGATGAATAACAATTAAGTGAAAAGTAATTAAGTAAAAAGATAGAGAAGAATAATTTAAAAAAATAAAGGTAATTTTGGAATAACATTACAAATTTTTTAGTTGAAATAGTCTTGGTAAGATAAAATATGATAGAATAAGTGAATAGGATAAAAACATAATAGTATAAGAATATGATAAAATTTAATCATATCCAATGTTTATTACATATAGAATAAAAGATCAAATAATATTGTGTCATATTATTGTATGATTGACATGAACCAAATAATAATAACATATAATAAGATAAAATTACAAAATTGTCCTTTTGATTAAAATTATATATATTTGTCTAAAAATAAATTCAAGAGCAAAATATATTTTAGGTCCCTTTAAAATTACAAATGTTTGGTCTCTCTAATTTTGAAATGTATCATTTTTTTTATCTTAAACATTGTCTAAAATATTTTTTTTTCTTGTATAAAAGTATTATTTAAAACACATTAAAGATCAAAAGTGATACATTTCAAATTTAGAAGATAAAAAATATATGATTTA
The DNA here is from genome assembly GCA_026544285.1 of Pachyrhizus erosus. Classification (NCBI taxonomy): domain Eukaryota; kingdom Viridiplantae; phylum Streptophyta; class Magnoliopsida; order Fabales; family Fabaceae; genus Pachyrhizus; species Pachyrhizus erosus. The sequence continues at coordinate 2,595 of JAMLFT010005242.1, read as the reverse complement.
AAATTAAATGAATGAAAATAATACAAAATTTTTTAGAGGAACCTAATTTAAACATAACTAATTTTAGAGGGTTATAAAACATATTTTACCCTAAATTTAATTTTTATTTTTTATTTTTGCAAATTATAAAATTATAATTTAAACTATTTTAAAAAAAAAGTATGTAGTTATTTTAAAATTTTAAAAATATATATAAGTAGAAGCTTTGTCTATTTTAAATATTGATAAAAATAAATTAAAAAAAGAAAAACCTTATCATATTCTATTAACTTCTAACCTCACTCTTTCCTTAAGATAAAAAAAAACATTGACAAGTAGAATATGATAAGTCATAAGATAAACTTATTATATTATATTAGCTCAATAAACATTGCATTAGGATAAGCTATCCTATTCTTTTTCATTTATTATGACTACCAAACAATCCTAATTAGTATTATTCAAAAATTAAAATACACATTTATTCTTGTTCTTGTCTTATTTTATAAATTTAATTCCTCCTATGCTAATAGAAAATTTTATATTTAAAACAAATTTATGCTAAATTATTAATATACTTTACATTCTTAAACTAAATTTGTCAATATAATTTAATTTTAACAAATAAGAACTATGCCTTTCTTTTTCTTCCCCTTATTTCTTCTTCTTTTTCATTTTAGATTTTCATTTCTAGTGAGCAGGATAGATTAAAATGGTCTAATCTTAATTTGCTTTCTCATCCCTAAAAATATGGTTATGATAATCCACTCATCCAATTTTTAAACATCAGATCGTCTATTACACTCCTCTCTCCATTATTTGTATGGATGCATGAGTTCAAAATATATTTTACACTCTAATCTTTTATAATTGTTGAAAATAAGTGAATTACTATAATAGAGAAATTTTTTTAATTATAATAATATTTAAATAATACATTAAAATTTCACAATTTACTAAAATATATTTTATGATTCATATTATTTATTAATTTTATATATTGTTTAAATTAAAATATGATCAATAACTTAAAACTTGAATTATTTAAAATTAATAATAAGTAATATATTTTTGTAAAAAAAGTGGATAAATTTTTTGTGAATTTTCTCATCTTTAATGGAAACAACATTGAATTAATTTTAATTCTTTACACCCATCTTTTTTAAACTCACTCCCAAATTTATCTTGTCCAAAAATTATCAAAGTGGATCAATATAGCTCATCCAAATTGGTCCATCATAGATTGTTTAAAAAATTAGTTAATCTAACCCACAAGAGTTGGATTATACAAAATGACTTACCTATTTTTTAAAAAAATATATAAATAAAAATATACAAAACTAAAACTAATAACACACAAGTTTTGAGACATTAAATGAAAACCAGAACAATAATATGTTTATTACGTTGTGTTCCACTGTTTATATATTTTAATAACTTAGAAAGTTATATTCACATTTCAATTCTATACGTATAAAAGGATAAAGTAGTGTACTACTATCCATTATTCTGAATAGAATAAAATTCAATAGCTAACTTTGCATGTTATTTTAATTATTGAGTTAGTGCAGTGTAATTAAAAAGAAACATTTGATGAGCTAACCCGTCTCATGGTTCAACTTGAATGAGTCACGAGCTAAATTAATTGGATCAAATTTTTATGAATTCAACCTGACTGAAACTCATGCCAAGGTGGATTAATTCAGAGGTCATGCCTCATATTGCAGATCTATCATATCCTTAACATAAATGCAAATAGGAATATCAAAATTTGTCTCCGACCGATCGCGCTGTCATCATGGTTAGAGTCTATCAGACCATGTCATGCTGGACAATCCTTTTTAGAGAAGTATTTAATGAGATGAGAGGGAAAAAAAAAAGAAAAAGAAAAAGTAGAGCATAAGAGAAGTGTCACGAGGGGCAGGACACACTCGTGCAAGAAGAGAATGATTGTTTTTGTTGTGGGCTTAACGTGGTGAGGGAATCTACACGTGATAGAGTTAGGATATGTGGTGGGAGTGGGTGTGATTGATGAATTCTTGAAAGCCGAAGTTGGATTCCATTCCATGATAATTAGCATCCAAAACTCCAAGGATGAGTCGAAGCTAGTTTAGCTGTCAATTCTCACAAGCACTTCGCTCACGGGGCTCCATTCCTCTCTCCCTCTCTCAATATATGTTTCCATAAATTTGCCATACCCTTTCACATCTTCCCCTTAGACGTCTACTCCAAGTAAAATTGGTAGTGGGGCTAATTGTTACACGTATAAGTACTGTCAATACATTTTTAATTCATTTAATTAATATTTATTATTAATTAAAATTTATTATAAATAATAACTAAAATTAACTATATTATTATATTTGAACATTAAAATAATACAAACACTTCATTAATACCTCTCATTTCTTTTCCTAATGTCATATCATTGCTACTTATCTTTTCTTTATTTCTATCTTTCTTTAGTAGACATCTTATCTCTTCTCTATTTCTATCTTTCTCTAATAGATACCTTTTGAGTGTCAAAATATTTTTTTAATACTCATTAATAAGTAGTGTCACAAAAAATGTAATTTTTAAATACAAATTTAATCAATAATAAAAATCTATTTTAAA
>JAMLFT010005241.1:0-17917 GCA_026544285.1 Pachyrhizus erosus | reverse complement strand
CATTCTAATTCTCCTTATTGTCATTCTACCCTTCTTATTTTTATTTTATTTTATTTAAATGTTATAAATTTAATTTTTTATTTGAAAATTAATTCATCCTGCCATCCTTTTATTTAAATTTTTAACTAACTAAATCCTTTTAAATTTATCTTCCTTTTCTTTTCTCATTTCCTCTATCTCTTATTTTCCAAACAATATTTACTGGAAAATATCTTTTTCATAAGAAATAAATTCCTAAATTCTATATTTAACTAAATTAAATTATGAGTAGACAAAGAGAGAAATCTAAAAATTTTAAATTTATATAATATCAAAAGTAGGTTGTTACACTATTTTTTAGAACTATAATAAGTTGTTTGAATTTGGATTTATGAATGTTTAACATTTTGAGAAACATGAATTCATTTAAATTGAATCCAACTTGAAGTTCTACAAATTTGAATTTTTAGAATTTCAACCCTTCATGTTTATGCCATGTTAATTTGAATTTTTGGTAGGGTGAGTTTCATTAGTAATGTCCAAAGTATTTTGGGCAAGAAATTTTTGAGAAATTTTAAGAGAAGATGGAAATTGAGTATGAACAAATTCTACGTATTTTGTCCTTATTCTACTTTCTAATTTATTTTTTTTCAAAATCTAGTAAAATGTATAGAAAAATGGATAAATCTAGCTTTGTATGATTCAAAATTTAAAATATAACCTCAGCACAAGAAGTAGGGAAGGAATAAGAGAGTTTAAAATATAACATCCTATTTCTAATTTTTAACCTATATATATATATATATTAATATATTTTTTTAGAAATTGACAACATATTTAGAAAATAGATTTAGGCGCACAAAATAATTTCTTTAGCCAAATCAAAGATCTTGAATTTATTCTAAATAAGAATAGGTATTTTGAAAATTCAAAACAAAATTTAAAAGATAGTTAAAAGGTAAATAATTAGATAAAATTCCTAAGGATAAAAGCAAATGTATTTCCAAAATATTTTAAATAAAAAGATTGAGAAAAATAAATAAATTGAGTATTTTAAAGAAAATTGAATTTTATAACTAATTAAAAGAATAGAATTAAATAAATAAGTTTGTTTATAAAATTTGTTTTAATCATCCTAACAAAGAAAATATGAAAATAGATAAAGAAAATTATGAAATGATTTATAGGAATTTTTAGAAAATTTTTAGAAGTAAAATAGTAAAATTAAAAATAAAAACAGAAAATGGTAAAATAAAAGAAAAAAGGGAAAAAGAAAAGAAAATAAGAAAAATTGTGGGGAAGAATCAAACCTAGGGATGCGGAGAGAGATGAAGCACGCCTAAGTAACCTAGCTCCATGACTCAGCAAAGCTACAACCAACTTTAAGGAATAAAATAAGCCATGAATGGCGATGGGAAATGCTATATAAAGCTATGGAGGTTGAGCTCTGAAAATCAAATCACAAAAGAATTCCTCTCTTCGATTCTCACTTTTCTCTCGACCAAAACACTCCTTTCCAATCCCAGAAGCTTTGTAACACCTCAGGCATTAGTTTGGTTAAAGATATTTGAAGAAATTCACAAAGAATCACAAGTTTGAATGTTCGTCAGAGCACTCTCTGAAAACTACAATTCTTCGTTGGAAAAATCCAAATTGAGGTAGGAGAAGTCCTTTTTTCTTCAATTTCGATTGATACAATCATTCTAGGATAATTGAATTTGGGTTTCAAAGAATTTTACATTCTAAAAAAATAGAATTGAAATTGTAAAAATGTAAAATTCAAACCTCGAAAAATTTAATTCTCGTTACCAAAGCCATTATTGGTTCAATTTTGGTCAGGATTAGCTATGTTATTGATAACATCCTACTATTTTCACTAATAAAATTAGATATAATTATCCAAAGATGCTTTCATTCATTAATTTACATAAAACTATACTACTTTTACATCATAAAGAACAAACTACGATTCATCTTTAGGATTTTCTAAAGGATCCTCCTCCTCGAATGATTCTGCCCTGGGAATAGGCTTGGCAATTCTAGTTCTATGGTAAGAAGAGGAATTATTTTGATGGGAGTTGCTTGGTCATCTCCTCCTAGGGTGTGAGGGAAACTCGGGAGGTGATTCTGAGAATCGTGGTGGTTCTACCTGAGTTATAATTATTAGATGATCTATTTGTCCTGAAGTTGTAGGAGCGAAAGATGTTGCAAGAAAGAAAGTAAAACAAACATATCTTGTATATGTATCTAATTGATATAGTAGGTCTTTGGTTCATAGGCCGCAAAGTGGGGTAATGGACACATGGAATAAAGGACAAAATTTATCAAACATCTTTACCTGAAAATGTTAGTTGTAGGAGTGAATCTTCCAATTATTCCAATGAACATATCATAGTGGCGTACCTGTAATCGTATACCCTTAACCTTATCGTATCGAGTCCTACTTATTAATACTAACACTTGGGATCCCTTTTTGCCTCTTGCTACTAACTCCCAAGGGCTTATGCAAAACGTAACATTAAATCCATAAGTTACAATTTATTTGGGTGATGATCAGGAGTAAATATCTTAAGCTAGTACTAGGCTTAGATACTCTCACTGACCTTGGTAATGCTCTACTTTGTTGGGGTTTCCAAGCCAGATTTGTGACTCCTTAACTGAGAAAGCTCACAAACTTGGTGCCTATACACCCCCAAGGACTTCTACAGCCTACATACATTCCTCAAGTACCTTTTGTAGTGAACCCATTGCATTTCTCCATTCTTTGATCTCACTCGTATTATGTCTTTTATTATTTCACCTTTGCTTCCCTCGATCAAGTCTCATGGTACCAAGTACTTGGAATTAGGAAAATTTCTGCTTTATTGTATCCATTTTTAACTTTGCTTGACTATTATTGATTCATCATTACTAGCGATTTCCTGGCCTGTTTACATTGCAGGGGATCTTTTTATTTTAAAGAGACTTATTGATCGCATTATTCATTAAACTAGGATTTCATATACTAATTCTCCTTCCCTTTGTACAATTATTTGTAATTTGTACATCTTATTTTTCTACTCTAGTTTTTCATAAATTCATAAGCTAGGGGTATTTTAGTCATTTACAAAGATTTATTTAAGATTACCCATCAATTTGCATCATAATTAAAACTTTGGCTAGAACAAAAAATAAAATTTAACTGTTTACCAATCTTATGGTCATAAATTTGATCAAAGTTTAGATTGGTCACATTTTTGTCATAAGGGCAAAAATGGTCATTTTATAGATAATATTTTATGGGCTTGTTCTCCTAATTATAATTTTTCTAGGTGAGAATAGCTTTTAGATACATAGTTTTAAGAGTTTTCTTAACCATTCTTAGGGTTACAGGGAAAGATTAGTACACAATTTATAGTATTTAGGTCTAAGGGCATTTTGGTCATTTTTCACCAAATATTTTAGCGGTGATTTCTTTTTCTTTTCTTAACCTATAACACATTCTACAATTCTATAACATCATAACATTTTTTTTTTCAACTCAAATAATCTTTAGGTAACATAAAAATCCAATTTTCTATTATAAGGGTATTTTAGTCATTTATGACAAATTTGTGTTCTTGGAAAAATTTCTCATCCTTTTCAAATATAAATTTTTATATAGATTCTAACAGTAGTAAAGAGAATTTAAGTTATTTTTCCTGAAATTAAAATGTTCCATGAATGCTAAAAAAAAATTATCTTAAACTATAGGGGTATTTTGGTCATTTTGTAAAAATTTTCTTTTTCAATTTTTAATTCAAATTCTTGTCCTCCAAATTTTAGGATAGGTTCCTCTTGATGCCTCAAGGCATTTAAGCTATTTTCTAAAAATTAAAATGGTCTAGAATGATAGAAATAATTAATTTAATATCCTAGGGTTAAATGGTCATTTTGAAAATATAATTTTAGTTTTAAGGATTTTTAAAATTTCAAAAGGGATTCTTAGATTCTGGGTAGACTTATAATAGGTTTCTAAGATCTTTCTCCAAAATTTATGATCAGAACAAACCCAAATTCTTATTTTCTTCAAATAAGACTATTTTTGGAAAATTTCAAAAATAATTTAATTTTTATTAATTTCTTTGAAAATTAATTATCTCATTCTATTCCTTATACTTTAAGCTATCTTCTGATAATTTTTTACAACTTGAAAAGGTAAAAAAAAAAACATAAAAATCAAATAAAATAGAATGGGGGTATTTTGGTAATTTTTCTAAAGAGAGGTATTTTGGTAATTTTCCAATCATCTTCAACCTGTGGCTCTGGTCTTCGAACTAGAGAATTCAAATTTGGGAACTTTGTTTTCTTTCATGTTTTTGGCAATTAAACTGCCGAAAGCTCATCAATAACTAATTACGAACAAATCCTAATCTTTAATTGGATAATCCATGCCTAGAATAAGTCAAATGAGTTTGAATTTATAGAGTTTGAAAACATGAAATTAGATGTTCAATTCTGGAAAATTATGGCGTTTTAGAGCTTGAAATCCTCAGGAATTCTAATTGAAGCAACACAGAACAATTCTCTAATCAAATTAAGAAGAAAAGAAGATTCCTCCCACCTTAATTTGAGATTTCAATTTTCTTCAATGGAGGCTCAGTTTAACACTACGAATTTGTGCTCATTTGCTTGTTTCTTTGATTTCTTCCAAGCAATAGCTTTCTGGGAGTATTTTGAATTATTTGGGACTAGTTTGAAGTGATTGGGTGGAGTATAGAGGATTTTTCAAAAAAAATGAAGCTTGCTCCAATGGTGATTTTGAGCTTGGCTTTCATGGCATTTTATAGCAATTATGACTGCCCTAGATAATGTATTTTATTCATCTAGGAATAGGGTAGCCTTGCTGAGTCACAAGGACTTGTAGGCTTAGCTAGGGCGGCGATTTACAAAGGTTATCAAAGCTTTGTTAATGACGATTTTGCTTAAGGAAGAAGAAGGTAGAGAAAGGATATAAGATTAAATAAATCCTTTAGTGTCAGCGATGGGCTTAACAGTATCAATGGCAATCTCCTCTCCTACTATCCTAACACGCCTTAAGGGAATGGGTTTGAACCCTTCCAATCCCTTTTTATTTTTCTTCTATTTTCCACTTTGTTTCATTTATTTGCTTTGCCTTCACATGTTAAATCAGGACCAAATATGCTACCCACATGTGGTAGCTTAGTTAGCAACGTTGAGCATCCTCTCTCTTCCTTGAGGTCCAGTGTTCGTACCTTCCATTCCCCCTTTCTTTTTTTCATTTTATTTTTCTTATTTATTTTATTTTTCCTTTATTTTATTTTTCTGTTTTTATTTTTAACTTAATTATTTTTACTTCTAAAACTTTCTAAAAATTCCTAAAATTATTTTCTTAATCTTCTCTACCTATTTCTATATTTTTTGTATTTAAATAAATTTGATAAATTCTATTTAATTTAGTTTTATTATTACTAAGTGATTATAAATTCAATTATCTTAATTCTACTTTCCTATCTTGTTATTTATTTTTCATAATCAAATATCTTGAAAATTTTGAATTATTACTGGGAATGCTTCTAATTACTTTTCTGTAATAATTATTTAAACTTTTGTTTCTAATCCTTATTTTTTGTGTAGAATAAACTCAAATTTCTAATTTAATTGATTTTGTAAAATTTAGATTTATATCTAAATAAACTTGTTTAAAGTCTAGAAATTAAAAATCAATATTATTCACATATAAAAATTAAAAGTAGGATTTTACATTATTCACCCTTGAATTGTTCTGCTTGAGAAATTTTCTAGAATTCGTAGAGAAAACCAAAAATCAAAACAAGAACGAACTTTTGTACTTCATTCTTAATTTTTCAGAAATTGAATTTCGAAATTTGATATCCAATGTTTAATAGATGGATGCTTTGTCCACTATTTGATAGAGACAAAAAAAAATAAGGAAGGAATTAGGAAGAATTTGAAAACAAATTCGAGCCAAATGAAGCTTTGTTTTCTTAATAAGAAGGAAAAAGGTGGTTAAATGACCATTTTTCCCCTAGGGCAGAAAAAGACCAGAATGCCCTTAGGCCCTAACATTTGGATTTTTGCTAGTTAGGTAAGGAAATAATTAAAAGGGAACTTCTACCTTGGTTTTAAGCAAGTCTTTATATATAATTAGGTATGTATAATTTTTGAAATTTGAAAATTTTGCAACATGACAAAAATACCCCTAGTTTAAAAAATGACAACTTTTTTTTGTCTTATTTACCCAATAAGACCAAGAATGACTAGGAACTCTTTAAGGATAATTTTATAAAACTTATACTCAATTTAAAAATCAGATTTATAGAGAAATACACATAAAAATCAAAAGATTTGTGAAAAATGACCAAAATACCCTTCCATTGAAAATTTTTAGTATTGTTGCTTAAAATCAAGGAAAATTAGTTAAGATATTTTACATTGATATTACTAAGTTCTCCAAGTCTATAAAGTTTGAAAAATGACACATTCTTTTAAAATTTTAAATTTTTTATTAAAAATGACCAAAATGCCCTTGGTCAACAAATTTAGGAAAATTTGTAAAAATAAATAAATCTTTTTGAAAATAAAAGAATGTAATATTTGTTTATGAATAGGAAGAAGATTTCTTTTATAAAATTGGATGACTAAGCTATTTTCTTCCATTGAACTTCTAAATACCCTTTTTTGTACAACTTTAATAAGTGTGAAATTCATAAACAAACTTTGTAATACACGTTAATATGTTGTTCTATTAGATATATTTCAACTTTACCATAAAAAGAAACTTATATTTGAAACCTTAATAAGTGATGAAAAATAAGAAAGTCAATAAGTCTCCTTGACTTAAAGATGCCCCAATAGTATAAAATTGACCAAAAAGAGCTAGTAATGGTGGATGAAATGGTCAAGTGATATTGAATGATTGTTATAAAGCGGGAATTTTCCATTTGTGGATATTACCAAGATCTTGTACCATGAGACTTGATCGAAGGAAGCAGAGCTGAAACAGTTAAGTAAAATGTGTGAGATCAAAGAATGGAGAAATGCAATTGGTTGACTACAAAAGGTACTTGAGGAATGTATGCAGGCTATGGAAGTCCTCAGGGGTGTATAGGCACCAAGTTTGTGGATTGTCTAAGTTGAGAGGTCACATAGAGCAGGCTTGGTAACCCCGACAAAGTAGAGCATTACCAAGGTTAGTAGAGAGTATTTGAGCCTAGTACCAGCTCAAGATATGTACTCTTGATCATCACCCAATAAGTTGCAAATTATGGATATAATAATATGTTTTGCATAAGTCCTCAAGAGTTAGTAGTAAGAGGCAACGAGGGATCCTAGCGCGTTAGTAATAAAATGTTAGGACACGTTTCGGTAGGTTGAGAGTAATAGTTTATAGGTATGCCAATTAAATGTGTTTGATGAAGATTTGGTGACTCACTCCTACAAAAGTTATATTTTTAGGAAAAAATATTTGATGAATATTGTCCCCTATTCCACCTATCCATAACCCCCTCTCTATGGTCGTTGGACTAGAGACCCCTTTTACCTACTAGACACTTATATAGGTTATGTACGTTTTACTTTCTTCCCTATAAAACCATTTACTATTATAACAGCTAGCCAAATAGACCTCCTAATAATGTTAACTCAAGTAGTACCTCCCAAATTCTCTGAATCACTTCCCTGACTCACACCCTTGAAGAAGGCGACCAAGTAACTCCAATCAAACCCCTTCCTCTACCCATACCAGCACTAGACTTACCAGACTACCTCCTAGAGTAGAATATTCTAAAGGGGAAGATCCATCCGAGAACACAGGAGGCAAATCTTAAAGTGTCCTCTATTAGTATAAGTAGTACAACTTTATGTACATTATTGTAAATTAATGAATGAAAGATACTTTTAGTAGTTTGTATAATTTTCATTAATAGAAATTTATAACAATACATAAAACATTTTTGAACCAAAATAGAACCTCTGTTCTTAATGTTGAAGATGATCAGGGTCAAATGACCATTTTGCCCCTAGGATTAAAATTACCAAAATACCCTTGGGTTAAAAATTTAAAATTTTGTTGTATTTGTTATTTTAATTTAGGAAAAAGGTAGTAAGGGTGTTTTACACTAATACTTAGTAAAGTTACAACATTTACAAAGTCAAAATTATGATAGAAATTTATTAAAAATAAATTTTTAATGGAAATAACCAAAATACCCCTATTTCATTTTTTTTTTCTAGAAATTGTAAAATTTTGAGAAATTTTCTTGATTTAATAGATTGCATATCCTTAGAAAACTGTTTTAATATAAGAATTGAATTAGGAATAAATTTTTAAGGGATAAAATGACCAAAATACCCTTTTAGTGGAAAATTAGCAAAATACCCTTTTCATTGAAACATGTCCAAACTTCCTTCAACTGAAAAGTGTAATATCTCATTCTATCTTAAATGGGCACTAACTATTAATTATTCATGTTATGAAAAGAAATTTATAAACATAGCCATAAAAGATAAGTGAAATTACTAAAATACCCTTTCTAATATAAGTTGATAAAACATGTGAATTTTACTTGAACTTTGAAATTAGAAAGACTATTTCTATGATTTATCTTGATTATGTATGTTCTCTGATTGTTAATATATTTGAATTCCTCCTTTACCAAGATCATTTTGATTAATAAATGATTTACATCTATCCTAAAAAGGGTAAAACTTAGAGAATAAACCCTAGGATAAAAGACAAGGAATTACGATGAGTTCGATAAGTCTTTGTGACATAATGATCCCTCCAGCAAAATGATCTTTGGCTAGAAAGAGCCAAGATAATTTATAAATTGGTCAATTGATATTATTATGAATGAAATGTTGATATGATATAGGATTTCACATCAGAGGATGTGAGTTGGATTTTGTACCTAAAGACTTGATCGAAAGAACACAAGAAGTAGTTGTTAATAGTAATTCATGTGAGATTCAAGATTGGAGGAATGTAATGGGTTGATTACATAGGTACTTGAGGAATGTACACAGGCTGTGGAAGTCCTTGGAGGTGTAGAGACGACAAGTTTGTGGACCCCTCTAGAAAGAAAGGGTTACATTGAGTAAGTTTCTCAACTCCAACGTTGCAGAGCATTACCAAGATCAGTGGAGAGTATTTGAGTCTTCGTACAGGATCAAAATATGTACTCTTGATCGTCACCCAAATTGAACATTATAGAATGAATGATATGTTTCGCAAAAGCCCTCAAGAATCAGTAGCAAGAGGCAGCGAAGGGCCCTAATACGCTAGTAATAAATTAATAGGACACGTAACGGTGAGTTGAGAGTAAGCATCAACTTTTACAGGTATGCAATTATATGTGTATGATGGAGAATAGGTGACTCACTCATACAAATCCTATATTTTTCAAGAGAAGATGTTTGACGAATTTTATCCTTTAGTCCACTTATCCATCATGCCACTCTACGGACGGTGGTCCCGAGCCCCCTATACCAGTTAGACACCTACATTGGTTTTGTTCAATTCTCCTCCTTCCCCGCTAATGCTCACTCAACTACTTCACCCGATCATATTGATCTTCCTATAATATTAACTCAAACTACACCTCCTCGATTCTCTGATTCCCCACCTAGATTTCCATCCCACCCTCGATGAAGGTAGCAGACCAACCCTGACCAACCCTGACCAACCCTCTTCAACCACACCCATCAATGGCACCAAACCATCCAAGAGGGAGGAATCATCGGAGGAGGAAGATCCGTCAAAAAACTTTGAGTGAAGTGAAGAATGAAGAGAAGTTAAATTTAAGCTTTTGTGATGTATTAGTTACAAAACTTATAACTAGTAGTATTGTATATTAACTTTTTGTTTAATGAAAGAAATTTTAGTTTTCGACATCCATATCCAAATAGTGACAATTGATAATTAATAATTAAATATATTAGTAAGAAATCAAATTGTTACAAAACTTTCCATACCAGGTTTCAAATCCTCTTAATGCTATGACATATGCCAAAATTTTATGCATGTCATGGTTCCACTAAAAGTTACACTATACATAAGTGAATTCATCATTGTTTCTCACAAACTAGGTTGCTCACAATAAGATACTACCCAAGCCCATTCTCATAATTTCGTAGGCTAGGTTACTTGTCTCAATAACATTTAGTATTATTTCATGTTCTCACTCTTGGGTAATTTATTGTGCAATAAAGTATGTCAATCATGTACTCAAAAGGAACAATTCTCATAAAAGAAATATAATTCACATTTCCTACAAAACTCAGTTTTGGACTTAAAATGTCAAAGTCGTCTAGACAACCTCACTCTTGACAATTCACCTTAGAGTAGTCACTATAGATGGATCACTTTAGACGAATGATTCTCAATGAGTCACTCTTAGGACGAACAATCAGGACAAAAAACTTAAAATGAATCTCTAAAACAAATAACTTTAGAAATTTCTTGATGAACAAAATGTCATAACGAGTTTTCTAAATAACCCATAACTTCCTAAAGGATCCCAACCACTCGAAAAACATTCCTAAGGTTTTATGGGTAATTCCTAACACTAATAAGACTACTCCAAGGCAAGAACAACATATTATAATCACCAATTCATACAAATTCATTATTAATCACAAGATTCCCAAATCATCAAGAACACAAAAAGAGAACTCAAACATCATAATAAATTGTTTTATCACAAAACCCAAGAGCTTCAAGGTGTTCACAACCCATCTAAATCACCAGAAATGTAAAATGCCTAAATCTCTTGGGGTCTGGGGTAGTCCCCTATACCCATGGCTATTGTCATTCAAATAAAGAGAAGAATCTCGCTCTCCCTTACCTTAAAGAAGAAAAAAACAATCGAGGGATGAAGATGACATAACTATCTTCCTTCAAATCCTATTTTATAATTCTAGTAGCAATTCTTGAAATGTTGCTTGTGACAACGCTAAATCACTAGGAACTTCTAGCAAGAGAGAACAAAATATTAGGAAGTTCTTTTTTTAAGGTTTTGAAAGCAACATAACAATTTTTAGACATTATTGGGCTACGAGCACAAAAGTCTAATAAAATATTTTTAAAACAAAAGGCTTATACACTACAAAACAAGACACATTACAAACTTTATACAATATACTCATTCTATTTAACATATATAATTGTGAAGACCCTATTTTTTAAAATCCATACTCATTTCCCCAATTATAATTTATTTATTTCATTAATTAAAAACATATTCACACAATTATTTACACATACATACAAGAAAATAATTAGTAGGGTGTTACATTGATTTTTGTCAATTTGGACATTGAATTTAGTATTTGATGTAGAAATATGAGGAAAAAGAAAATTCAATCTTACGATTAAGACTATTTTTTCATGCCTCTTTTTTCTAAATGATTTCCTCCTTATATAGGGGGAGGATAGAATGCATGAGATTTTTTTCCTTAGTGTAGGATATTTCCTTGTGTAGGGAAAGAGAGTGAAAGAGAGTGAGACTTGGGTATTTATGTATCATGATTAAATGTCCCATTAAGGTGTTGGTTTTCATCAAATGAAAGTTGATTTTGATTTGAGATGGAGTCTTTAGCAAAAACAAAATAAAAAATTAAACTAAATTAGATCTCTTACCTTTATTGTTTGGCTTATATTTTTTTATGACTCCTACATAATGGTTTCCTCAATATAAACCAGGAGAAAATAATGCATTAGATTATTTTTTCTAATGTGGGATTTTTTTCATGAGAAAGGAAGGAGAGGCTAAATGTAACATCCTATTTTTAAATTATTAATATACAAATATACATATGAATATCTTTTATTTTTTGGGAATTGTAAATATTGATAATTTATTTAGATTTATAAAAAAATAATATTAGAAGAAGAAAAAGAAAATTTTTGTCAAACAAAGATTTTGGATTTATTTTAAGAATTAGAGTTCTATTAGTATGTGAAGAAAGATAAATGAAAAGAACAAAATAAAGAGTTATATATTGCAGAATTATTAAATAGATATGAAGAAATTAAGAGAATGACTCTAAGAATAGAAAACTATAATTTTAGAATAAAAATTTGAATTTTATAATTAAAAATATAAATAAAACAAGTTAAATACATATATTTATACAATTCATGAAATTTCTGGTGATAAAGAAAATATAAAAACAGGAAGATAAAATTATACAAAGATTTTATAGAAAATTTTAGAAAATTTTTATAGCAAAAATAATAAAATTAAAAATAAAACAGAAAATGATAAAAAGAAAAATAAAAGACAAAAAGAAAAGGAAAATCAGAAAAAATTTGGGAGAGGGTCAAATCCAAGAGTGCGGAGAGGGAAGCAGAACGTGCTTGGTTACCAACTGAGCTACCCATCTAAGGTAGCATATCAGCATTTATTTAATATATAAGGATTAGATAAATAAATGAAACATAAAATAAAAAAATGGAAGAACTAAAAAGGGGTTGAATGGGTTCGAACCAGCCCCCTTGAGGCACATGTGAGGATTAGAGGAGTGTAGAGTTGCCATTGAGACCGCTAGGCCCATCGTTGACATTTTAGGATTTATTTGATCCTACATCTCTTCCTCCCACATCTTAATTCCTAAGTGCCATGAAAAGTCCTTGCCAAAGTTCAAAGCTTTGTATAAGTCATCGCCAAACCTAGCCTGCCTAGCTTTGTGACTCGACAAGCCTACAGGTAGCTTCAGCGAATAAAATAAGCAAAGGTTGGCAGTGGAAAATAGTATAAAAGGCCATGAAGGTTGAAGCTTGAAAACTCAAAACGCGATAAACTTCCCTTCTTCGATACTCTCAAACCTCTTGACCAAATCACTTGATTAAAATCCATGTAGCTTTGAAATATCCCAAGCTTCATTTTAGTGGAAGAAAGTCAAAGGAAGCAGCAAAGAATCGCTATTTCAAAAGCACGCTAGAGCTTCGTCCGAATCTGTAACCTCTCGCTAGAAATTTCTAAATTCTGGTAGGAGGAGTTATCTTTTCTTCAATTTTGATTCATAGAACGATTCTAGGGTAATTGAATTTGGATTCCTAAGAATTTAACGTCCTAGAATCAATGAATTCTCAAAAATCAAATTAAAACTAGAAAATTCTAAAATCTGAAATTTGAATGGCTTAACTCTATCAATTCCTCCATTAACTAAATTTTGATTAGTATGAGCTACATTGACCAGGTACGAGTCACTCTGGTAAGGAAATTTTCTCGAATTTAGGAAAGAATTGAACATCGAATTTTAATGAAGTTTTGCAAAACTTCGTTCTTGCTTCCCTAAGTTATTATTTATTTGAATTCTAGAAGTTTAAAGGATTAATAACTTGTTATGAATGATTCAAAATTATTTAAGAAAACACGAAAATGTATTTTGAAAAGAGTAAGAGAATTTAAAAACAAAAACGAGCCAAAATAGTACTAGTGTTTTGAGGAAGAAGAAGGAAGAAATGGTAAAATGACCATTTTGACCCTAGGGCAGAAAAATGACCAAAATACCCCTTGGCCAAATTTCTAAATTTTGTTATTTTAAGTCAGGAAAGAATTAAAAGGAAAT
The DNA here is from genome assembly GCA_026544285.1 of Pachyrhizus erosus. Taxonomy (NCBI): domain Eukaryota; kingdom Viridiplantae; phylum Streptophyta; class Magnoliopsida; order Fabales; family Fabaceae; genus Pachyrhizus; species Pachyrhizus erosus. Next base: position 4,363 of record JAMLFT010005241.1, on the reverse strand, counting down.
TCTATCCTATATTCTAGCAAAAATTGATATATAATTATGTATGTATAACTTTAAAAGCTTTAAAATTTGACAAAATGACTAAAATACACCTAGTTTTTAAAATGTTAATTTTAGTATATTATTCACCTAATATAACAATAGAATGACTAGTAACTACTTAAGAATGATTTGATCAACCTTATACTCATTTTAGAAATCAAATTTATGAGGAAATACACATAAAATTGAATATTTGTGAAAAATGACCAAAATACCCTTCCATTGAAAATTTTGAGTATTATTGTTTAAATTCAAGGGAAATTAGTCGCTATATCTTACATTGATATTAATAAGTTCTCCAGGTCTGTAAAGTTTGAAAAGTGACACATTTTCTCAAAAATTGATACTTTCTTTGAAAATGACCAAAATGCCCCTAGTTAGTAATTTTAGAAACATTCATAAAATAAGTAGTTCTTCTGAAAATAAAAGAATGCAATGATTGTGTTGTTTGATTCGGAAGAAGATTTATTTTATAAAATTAAGATGACTAAATTACTTTCTTTTATAAATTACTAAAATACCCCTCTAGTTAAAATCTAAAGAAATACGAAGTTCTTAAATAAACTTTGAATGCTCTTATTGATATGTTGACCTATTGGATATATTTAGCTTTACCTTGAAAAATAAATTCCTATTAAGAAACCCTAAGATGGTAGACAATCATAAATAAGAAAGTTGATAAGTCACCTCGACTTAAAGAACCCCCCTTGCCCCCTCCCCCTCGCAATATGAAATTGGATAGAAAGAGCCAGTAATGGTGGATCAATTGGCCAAATGATATTGAATGATTACTATAAAGTGGGAAATTTTCCTTCTATGGATAATATTGGGATCTCGTACCATGAGACTTGATCGAAGGAAGTAGAGATAAAGTGTTTAAAAACTTAATACGTGTGAGATTAAAGTATGGACAAATACAATGGGTTGACTACAAAAGGTACCTGAGGAATGTATGCAAGCTGTGGAAGTCCTTAGAGGTGTATAGGCACTAAGTTTGTGGACTGCCTAAGTTAAGGGGTCACACAAAGCCGACTTGGTAACCCCGATAAAGCAAAGCATTAGCAAGGTCAATAGAGAGTATATGAGTCTTGTACCAGCTCAAGATATGTACTCCTGATTGTCACCCAAGAAGTTGCAAATCATGGATAAAATAATACATTTAGCATAAGTCCTCAAAAGTCAGTAGTAAGAGGTAGCGAGGGGCCCTAATACGCTAGTAATAAATTAAAAGGACACGTTACGGTAAGTTGAGAGTAAACGTTTTACAAGTATGCCAATTAAATATGTTTGATGAAGATTTGGTGACTCACTCCTACAGAAGCCTATATTTTCAAGAAAAGACGTTTGATGATTATTGTCCTGTATTCCACCTATCCATAAGCCCTCCCTGTGGACGATGGACCAGAGATCCCTTGTACTTGTTAGACACTTATACCGGTTATGTACGATTTACTTTCTTCCTTGCATAACCATTTACAACTTCAACACCTAGTCAGATGGACCTCCCAATAATGTTAACTTAAGTAGTACCTCCTAGATTCTTAGAATCACCTCCCTGACTCCCCTCACATTCTAGAAGAAGGTGACCAAGTAACTCCAATCAACCCCCTACCTCTACTCATATCAATACAAGGCCAACCAGACTACCTCCCAGGGTAGAATCTTCTGAAGAAGAAGATCCATATGAGAATACCAAAGGCAAATCTTAAATTTGTCATCTATTTTGTATAAGTAGTATAACTTGATGTACAATATTGTAAATTAATGAATGAAAGTTACTCTTTAAATAGTCTGTCTAATTTTTTTAGTCAATCAGTAAAAAATTTAGGACATCACACTAAAGAAATATAGGACTTTATTTTATTTATCATAATTAAATGTCCCACAAGGGTGTTGGTAGACATCCAAATAAAAGTTAATTTTAGTTTGAGGTAAAGACATGAGCAAAAAGGTTAAAAAATTAAACTATGACGAGTCTCATGCTTTACCTTTAGGCCTGTATTTTGTTTTATGTCTCTCATGCTTAATGGTTTCCTCCATAGGTAGTGGCAGAAAGGAACATAATGGATTATATTTCCCAATATGGAACCTTGAAAAGAGAAAGGAAGGAAAGAATGAAAGAATGTGAGACTTGAAAGTTTAGGTTTCCAAATTAAATGGCACACAATAGATTTAATTTTATCAAAATAGAAGTTGAATGTCATGTTTGTAATAGAGATATTAGCAAAAACAAAATAAAAAATTAAACAATCATAAGTTTCAAGCTTTATAACTATGACTATATTTTTTCATGTAAACCCTAACATTGTTAATTATTTCTAGCTTATATAGGGGGGAAGAAAGGATGCAAGGGATTATTTTGCTCAATGTGAGACTTTTTCATGTGAAGGGAAAGAAATAGTGAATGAACGGTAAAATTGACTTTTTCACTAAGGTTGGTTTTCATCAAGATGGAAGTTGATTTTAGGTTTTGAAGTAAAGATATAAGCAAAAACATATAAAAAAAAAAATAAACTGTCACAAGTCTCATGCTTTATCGCTAGGCCCATATTTTTTATGCCACTTTCACTTAATAGTTTTGTCCATATATTGGGGGAGGAAAGGATGCATTACATTATCTTTGCCAATGTGAGACATTTTCATGAGAAAGGAAGGAAAGAGTAAAAGAATGTGGGCCTTGAGTTTTTATATATCATGATTAAATAGCCTACAATGGTGTTGGTTTTCATCTAGATAGAAGGTTTTAGTTTTTTATGTAGAGACATGAGTTATAGACCTTTGTACATGCTTTCCAACAATGTTTTTCATAGGTTTTTTGTAATGACCAAAATTCTATGCTAATTAAACATACATATAAGTATTCTAAAATAAGCTTTCATTTATTATTTACATAAAGGTTCACATAAGTATCAAACTACTATTACAAAAGGGAAATTTAAGCTTCATCTCCCAAATCTTTTGAAGGATCTTCCTCCTCTGAGGAGTCAGCCTTGGGTCTAGCAGCTCTAACTTTATTGTGAGTGGAGGTAGAGTTTCTTGATCGTCTCCTCTTGGGATAAGAAGGGAAATCGAGAGGTGAATCAGAGACTCGTGGGGGTCCACCTGAGTCAGTATGATAGGCAGGTCTATCTGTCCATAAGAAGTGGGGGAAAATGGACCTGCAGAAAAGAAAGTAAAGCGAACATAACCCATGTAGATGTGAAATAGATATAATGAATCTCGCATCCATTGTCCACATAGGGGAGTTATAGACATGTGAAACAACAGACAAAATTCTTCATTCATCTTTTCCTGAAAATGTTAGTTGGAGGCATGAATCTTCAATTCTTTTAAATAAACATATTATATTGTCGTACCTAAAATCGTTTATACTCCATCTCACTGTATCGAGTCCTATAGATTAATTTCTAACATTTTGGAATCCCTCGCTGCCTCTTTTACTACTAACTCCTGAGGACTTATGCGAAACGAAACATTAAATCCATGAATTGCAATTATATTGGGTGATAGTCAGGAGTACATATCTTAAGCTGGTACAAGGCTTAGATACTCTCTACTGACTTTGGTAATGCTTTTATTTGTCAGGGTTACTAAGCTGGCTCTATGATTCCTAATTCAGGAAGTTCACAAACTTGGTGCCTATGCACCCCCAAAGACTTCCATAGTTTACACACATTCCTCAAGTACCTTCTATAGTCAACCCATTGCATTTCTTTATTCTTTAGTCTCACTTGTATCATGTCTTTTTACTTATTCTGCCTTTTCCTCTATCAATCAAGTCTCCAGGTACTAGATCTCTAGAATCTCCATAGTTGGAAAATTCTCGCTTTTCATTTCTTTTAACTTTTGTTTGACCATTGCTCTTATCTTGATCTGCTTCACAATGCATGGGATCTCTTTATTTATAGACACTTATTAATCAATTTACTTCTTAGGCTGAGACTTTAATAACTTCTTTTCCTTTTAACATTCATGTTGCTCTTTTATTTAACTTGTTACCAGAATCACCCAGTCACGGTGTCTGTTTGTCATTTATCCTTCTATCAAAGTACTTAATGGAGTATCAGGAATAAATTCCTAAGTCAAGATTTAAAACTTCTAACTAATCCTAGGTTTTGAAGTTTTGATTAAATACCACTTATGAATCTTTGTTTCTCATATTAATTCCTAAATGACTATATGATCGAGGCCGTACTCAGGTCAAATAAAATGCAATTAACTGCAGTATACTAGGAAGTGACTCATAGGTCGTCTCTCAAGGACCATATATATTCTCTCTATCACAGGATTAACACAAAGGGGGGGTGTTTTGGTTCAATTGCAA
>JAMLFT010005240.1:0-17919 GCA_026544285.1 Pachyrhizus erosus | reverse complement strand
CTATCTCTGATGTTAATTAATTATAATAGTAATAATAATGGTATTAATAATAATAATGAATAAAAATGGGCGTTACACTTCCAAAGGAAGTGCCAAATGGATTGCCTGCCTTAAGGGGAATTGAGCACCACATTAACCTTTTATAGGCCAACCTATAAAAGCAACCCTCAAGAGACCAAGGAGATCCAAACTTAGGTGGAAGAATTAATGAACAAGGGATGGATGCAAGAGAGCATGAGCCCATGTGCTATCCTCGTAATTTTTGGTGCCTAAAAAGATTGGGTCTTAGAGGATGTGTATAGATTGTAGGGCACTCAATAACATCACCATCAAGTGTAGACACCCCATTCCCAAGTTAGATGATATATTGGATGAGTTGTATGGTGTTTGTGTGTGTTTCAAAAATTAATTCTAAAACTAGGTACCATCAAATTAGGATTAGGGAGGGGGATGCATGGGAAATTTCCTTTAAAACAAAATATGGATTCTACGAGTGGCTTGTAATGCCATTTGAAGCACTTTCATGAGATTAATGAACCATGTTTTGACAGAATTTTTAGGGAAATGTGTTGTGATGTATTTTGATGATATTCTAATTTATAGCAATACTCTTGAATTGCATGTTGATCGTCTTTATGTTCTAAAAATGCTTAAGAAAGAAAAATTGTATGGTAACCTTGAAAAATGTACCTTTTGCACTTACTAGATTGCGTTCCTAGGATTTGTTGTAAGTGCTAAAGGGGTTCAAGTGGACTAGGACCAAGAAAAAGTAAAGGCCATACAAGATTGGCCTAGTCCCAAAAATGTTAGTCAAGTGAGAAGAAGTTTTCATGGCTTGGCTAGTTTTTATAAGAGATTTGTGAAAGATTTTAGTACCTTGGCAGCACCTTTGAATTAAGTTGTTAAAAATCATTTTGGGTTTAAATTGAGAGAGAAACAAGAAAAAGCCTTTGCTACTCTTAAGCATAAATTGACTAATGCACTCATTCTTGCATTACCAAATTTTGTAAAATCTTTTTAAATTGATTGTGATGCATCTAATATGGATATTGGGGTTGTTTTGATGTAAGAAGGCCATCCAATTACTTATTTTAGTGAGAAGTTAAATGGGGTTGCCCTAAACTATCCCACTTATGATAAGAAATTATTTGTTATAGAGGTTTATCCTGTGAAGACTATTAGTGTAGAAGTATTTTTTGTTGTATTTCAATTTTGACTTGTAATTGTGGCCCAATTTAGTGATGAGACTTTCGACCAAGAAGAATGATAATATTGGCTTGTAATTTCTAGTGTTAGCTTATGGGCTTGTGGGCTTCTAGGCTTAAAAACGAGTTACTCCTCTAAGCTAACTCATGTAGCTTGCTTTGCAAGCTAGCAAACTTATGTAGCTTCCCTTGCAAGCTTGTATAACTTTCCTTGCAAGCTTGTGTAGCTTCCCTTGCAAGCTTGTGTAGCTTCCCATGCAAGCTTGTGTAGTTTCTCTTACAAGCTTGTGTAGCTTCCCTTGTAAGATTGTGTAACTTCCCTTGCAAGCTTGTGTAACTTCCCTTGCAATCTTGTGTAGCTTCCTTTGCAAGCTTGTGTAACTTCTCTTGTAAGCTTCTAGGCTTATATATACTTGTAAGCATCAACACTTGAAATGAAATTGCCTTTTCTCTCATTGTGAGAAATTTTCTCCTTATGGAGTTTTCTATATTCCTTATCAAAGTTTTATCTTTGTGGTAGAATCCTTTTATTCCTTATCAAAGTCTCTTTCTGGTGGATTGTTTATTCCTTATCAAAGTTTCTTACTTTGTAGCGGAATATTCAATGTTCTTATCTTATTCTTAGGAATAAGTGGCGAACCCATCTTTTACCTTCTCCATTTCTTATTCTTTGAAGATCAATTAAAGATGTTAGATGAAGATCCTTGGAGTTTAGCTTCATTGGAACCTTGGAGTGTATCAATATATCTTAGTGAGAGCTTTGAAAACTTGGCAACATATCTCCTACCTAAGAAATTTGTAATCCATAGTGATCATGAGTCCTTAAAGTACTTAAAAAGGCTAAGAAAAGTCAAATAAAAGACATGCAAAATGGGAAGAGTTTTTAGAATAATTTCCATATGTAATAAAGCATAAAAAGTAAAAAGGGAACATTGTAGCTAATGCTTTTATCTAGGAGGCAAGCATTACTTTCTACTCTTGAAACTATATTGTTTGAACTTGAATTTTTTAAAGAAATGTATGAAATTAATGATGACTTTGTTGAAGTATATGTTGTTCATGAGACTTTGAGGAAAAATGGTTACTTTAGGCACAATGGATATTTGTTTAAGGAGAAGAGATTATGTGTCCCTAAATGTTCTATTAGGGATCTCTTAGTTAGTGAAGCACATGAGGGAGGGCTAATGGCACACTTTGGGGTTCGAAAGACTTTAGAAACATTGTACGAACATTTTTATTGGCCCCATATGAAACGTGATGTGCAAAAGCTTTGTGAGGACTACATTACTTGTAGGAAAGCCAAATCAAAAGTGAAACCACATGGTTTATACATTCCTTTTTCTGTTCTTGAATGTTCATGGCTTAATCTTTCAATGGATTTTGTATTAGGAATGCTTAGGACTCAAAGTGGAAAGGATCCAATCTTTGTGGTTGTTGATCAATTTTAAAAAATGGCTCATTTTATTCCTTGTAAAAAGATTGATAATGCTTGCCATGTAGATGATTTGTGTTTTTAGGGAGATAATGAGACTTCATGGACTACCTAGGAGCATTGTGAGTGATATGAATACCAAATTCTTGAGTCACTTTTGGAAGACATTGTGGAAGTTAGGTACCAAGCTATTGTTTTCCACCACTGGTCACCCCCAAACTGATGGGCAAACTAGGATAGTGAATAAGACATTGGGTACTTTACTTAGGACTGTTTTAAAAAAAAGTTTGAAGTCTTGGGAAATTTGTTACCTCATTTTGAGTTTGCATACAGTAAGATTGTCCATAGCACCACAAATTGTTCACCATTTGAAATTGTCTATGAATTCAACCCTTTAACTCCTCTGGATTTGTTACCAATGCCTAGCATTACTATTTTTAAGCATAAAGATGCACAAGCTAAGGCTAACTATGTGAAGAAGCTACATGAGCAAGTCAAAGCACAAATTGAGAAAAGGATTTATGCCTATGATAGGCAAGCCAACAAATGACGGAAGAAAATGATATTTGAACCTGAAGATTGGGTATGGATACACATGAGGAAGGAAAGATTTCTCGAACAAAGAAAATATAATCTTCAACCTAGAGGGTATAAACCTTTCCAAGTACTAGAAATGATAAATGACAATGCCTACAAAATTGATCTTCTTGGTGAATATGGCGTAAGTTCTACTTTCAATATTTTAGATTTGTCTCCTGCCAATGTAGATGATGAAGCTTTGGATTTGAAGTCAAATATTTTTCAAGAGGGAGCGAATGATGTGGACATGAAAACCCAAACTTATGAGACCCATGATCAGCAAGCCCAAGATCACAACGAGAAGGAGGTCCATGATCAGCAAGCCCATGTCTATGACGAAAATGATCATGAACAGAATCCAATTCAAGACTTAAGTGGACCCATGACTAGAGGCAGACTTAGAAAGGTCCAATAGGCACTACAGTATAAGGTGACACATCAATTATAGGTCTAACTATTGAAAGCTCAACACATGGAGAAAAGTAAGATGATTACATGTATAACATGCTTGGAGAGTTAGGAAGTCCAATTAGGAGATTTAGTTCCTTTTTCTATTTCTTTAATTTTTAAAGTTTGTTGGTAAAAGGCATAAAAATAAAAGAATTAGCCGAGTGCTAGGATTATAACCTAAGACCATAAACATAATATGCCTACCCTTAATCATTGGGGCAAATTAGTTTTGCATGTAATATTGGGATGTTGTTTTTTTTTATTTACTTCCAAATAAGACAAACCCATAATCTAAATTTGTATTAAACCATTGGGAAATTCAGAATTGAAGAGATTATGATTGATTGATATTAGTTGTGAGTTTTAGCTCTACTAGATTCTTCCTTGCATCTTTTGATCTTATCAAGAATTCTCCTATTCTTGTGGTGATTCTCCTTAGGTTTATCAAACAATCTTGTTTGTGGTGCTTTGCCTTTCAATTTTCTTTGTTTTATTTTCTAAAGTTGCAATTTCAATTGATTCCCAAATCCTAACCCTTAAATTCTAAATTTCTTGTTTCAATTCTCCTTAGGAATCTTATCACATGCACTCAACACATAATGAACTAACGCATTGCCACCCATGTAAAATACTTATCATCCATCCATTTTCTATTCTACCTCACTTCCATATTGTTTTACTATGTAAATGACACATTTTGGTTCCTAAAAGTGTGAGACATTGATAATTTAATCCTTGAAAAAATAAAATTATTGATTTAGTTCCCAAATCTAAAAAAAAAATGTGACATTTTAGTCTTGTCGTAAAACTTAATGACAAAATGGTCTCTAAACTTTATAATTTAATGTTAAATTAGTCCTTCAAGATTACTACTTAATGATAAAATGTTTCACAAAAACTTAACGATAGGACTAAAATGTCAACATTTTTATATTCAAGAACTAAATTGGTAATTTATTTCTTTTGAGGACTAAGTTGTTAGTGTCTTACACTTTTGAGGACCAAAATGGTCATTTACTCTATTTTCTTCTTGTCTTTCTCTTCCTTTTTCATTATATCACTTAACAAATTTATTACTTTCTCTTTCTATGTTTTTTCTTTTATATATCTTTCTATCCCAATCCACCCAAAATAGGGTGGATGAATATCTAGAAGTATTCAAATAAGTTCAATCCAATAGGTTAACTTGCTCAAACAAGTTAGGTTGGGTTTAGGATTTTTAATTTACCAACCTATATAACCTAACTCATCGCCAACTCAACATGGGTTGGGTTGGATTGACTCATTTGGATGAATTTTTTAACCTATAAATCGTCTTTTATTTTTTTTTTCTTAAACTACGTTTAATATTTGCTATTTTTTTATGATATTCTCTTAAGTATTTTATTGATTTGCTAGTTTTATAACATTTTTTTTTCTTTTTTAATTACATTTTATCATAAAATTTGGAGAAATTTTAAGACAAATACAATTATTAAATATTTTTAATCCTTTTAAAATTAAAATGATTACGCAAGTACAAGAACAATTAGAAATAATAACGGAAAATACCATGACATCAAACATATCATGTGTTAGACATGGACATCATTAATATTTATCATTATACATCATATAGTACAGTCATATGCATACTATTTGACACAATGTCAACATAAACAAAACATACCATTCAATCACATTAGTCACATAAATCAATCATTCAAAGTTGTGGAAAATTGCATTCCCTTTACACATAAATGCACATTAAGGAACGCATGTTCAGGGATGCATGCATATTATTATTGCTCGCACATTTTGAAAGTTACATATGAAAAAATGGGTTCTATCCAACTCAGCCTATTTTTTTTAGGTTGAGGGTGAGTTCGATTCGGTTGACTTGTTTGGCACACCTACAAATATTATTGCTCATTACGTTCACATATATTTTTTTATCAATCATGTCTATTAATTGGTAGAGTAAGAGTAAAGCATAAAAAAAAAAATATTCTATTTGCATGCAAAATAGTACATGATTGGTCGAGAGGTTGATATGAAAGCTAAAGATGATGAGAGTGTAGGGATATTACTCATAAGCTTCGCTAGAGTTGACAAACGCTAATTCAATGTGATTTCAAGGATGAGGTCGTAGCCTATAAAAACATAGCTTTTATGATTATTTTTTTTTAAAACTAAGCCCTAATTAAGTCAAGACCATATTAGGATAAAAACACCCAAATTCAATTTTGAGTAAAAAATAAAAATTAAAGTCCTATCATGGGTTTGAGTCAATTCATTTTACCACCTCTAGTGAAGATTGAAAGCATGGCCGAGCAAATTCAATACTAGGTAAAGAAGACATGGTAGGTGATGGGAGACAACTTCTAAAATCTTAGAATAGGAGCTAGAAAACATTTTTTTTTCTATTTAAAAAAGTGAGTTAAAACAATTTTAAAATTAATTTTTAAACCATTTCAACGTAATTTTATCCAAATAAATTTTTCCTTTTCCTTACTTATTTTTGTACTATCATGAGTAATATGACTTGAGTAAAATATGATTGGTACATTACACAACTCTTCCCTAACAATTAAAAAATCCTGAAAACAATAATTTTGCATGTCTAAATATGGATCCAAACACATTAAAACTATGGTAATTATAGCCCTAGCTTGTATCTGTTGAAAAATAGACCAGAACTTGCATCACCCTCTGATAAACGCTACCAAAACCAGAAAGGAAAAAAGAAAAAACAAATACATTGCCAACCAAAACAAGCATCCTATGACAGCCAAAAAATCCATTTTATGCTATCAAGCTAACTCAGGATTTGCATCAGTTCCCCTTTATGCCACTTCCCGATTCATGAGTTGAGTGAATGACAACTCAAACGAAAATCTTGCCATTGTTCCTTTGCTTGTAGCTTGCATAATTTCTTATGATATATTGGCAGTTTGAGGCTTAAAATAATAGCAAGAAATGGTTATTCTATAGCCCAAGATTTGAAAATTGATTTTATAACAACTTGATTATATTTTCCAGGGAGGAGTTGGCCAGCATGCTCTGTCCGTTTTTCTGTGATTCTTGCTTTGCTTTTTTTTTTCCCCTTGATTTCTTTCTTCATTTTGTTCAATTGCCAAAGATTTGCACTTCTAATTTCCTGAGAATCTTCCTTTGCTTCTCTTAATTTGTTTCCTTCCTTCAGTGCCCAGTTGCAAAAAGCTTTTGCTTCCGAGCCAATGGATTTCCACCATGCATCATAGTTAAGCTTGATCGATCTAGATCCTGATCATGTACCCAACAATACCCATATTTCTTCACCTCAACATGAAAACCTGGCATGGCTTTTATTTCTAAATTCCTTTTCAAGACACTACAAGGTGGGCCAGGGAGAGCCTATATTCAAGGAAACTTCGACTCAAAAAAAAGTAGACACATGTGATCTGATTCCTCTAAATCTAGTTCTAGATCTTCCAAAAGATCCACCTCAATAGTATGAAAAAATGGAAACCGTCTTTTTGTTTTTAAAGGACCCATTGCTGGAATTGTTCCATGACGTACCACAATTATTGCACAATACACAAGGCCAAACAAATCGTTGTCATGGATAATGGGAGATGCATCTATGCTTATGAATCTGCCCATGCCCATATGCTGCTTATTGAACCATCTTGGTATTTCACTTCCAGGCGTAACACTTTCAAAGAATTTACATTCCATATAAGATTTATCAATGAATTTGTATTGGTGGAGCGCCTGGTATAGTAAACACAGCTATATGTTAGTTCCAAATTCCTACACACACAAAACAAAACAAAAAAAAAGAAAGGATAGAGAAATCCATGGGAAGGAGCGTGCACAGAGCACACCTGAAGAGTTTGTGTCATCCATGAAAAAGCCATGCTAGTGCAGCATTCCCTCTCAACTAATTCTGGGCAGTTAAAAATGTGTAGCCTTGTGAAAGGTAGACGCGTTGTCGCTGTCTGCTTATAAGTTAGTGCCTGGAATTCAATTTGTGAAGGGAGCTCAGACATATATTTCAACTGCTTGCAATGTTGTAAGTCTAAACAGGACAGTTTGGGCAGTGTAGAAAAATGGTTTCCACTTAAATCTAGCTGTTCTAACCAACATAAATTTCCAATGCCATCAGGTATTCGAACTAAATTACAGTAGCCCAGATAAAGATAACGAATACATGGGAAAATTGGCGAGGAAGGCAATAAACAACTAACTAAATCTATTGAGGATCTGGAGTAGGAAGATTCTGATTGGGAATGAATAAGAACTTCACCTATATAAAGCTTCTTCAAATGTTTTTCATCCCTTGGGTTTTCAATTAAGGAGATATATAGTTTTGAACAGAAGGAGAGATTCAAATATTCAAGAGAATTGAGGCCCAGTATGTTATAGTTTAAGCTTACTAGATTTTTGCAGTTTTTCAAATTCAAAACGATAAGCTTTCTTAAAAGACCAATGGATGGATTAATTTGCTGAAGTTGTATACAATCACGGAGATTTAGACTTTCAAGACTGCGGGTCTCTCTAATATCTGGCATCTCAATTAGATTTTTGGACTGGGAGAGGTTCAACCGTCTCAAATTGTGTAGAGGCTGCAATGGTTTTCTTCTATTTGTTCATTTAAAGAAAAACAAAATAGAAAATGATTAATAATTTACATTACCTTTGTGCCTTCCCATAATCGTTTAATGTTGTTGATGGGGAGGGACAACTCAACAAGTTTGTCTGGCTCAAAACCTGATGGCAAACACTCAAATGGATATCCTTCCCAAGTAAGATATCCTAATTCACTGGAAAGACTATCGAGTCTTCCTGAAAAATTCATATGTCCAACAAGCATGAGGACCTTAAGGTTACCCGGCCCTCATTGTTATTTGTGGAGAGTAGGGTGGATTATATACACGTATGACTTCAAGATTTTTCGCTCACTTGAACATGTAAATACAAAGAAAATGTTAGATCCTTGAACTATTTAGGATTCCAACAAAAATGGAAACCTAGGATTTTATATTCAAAAATCATTTTACCTTATTGTCTGACATAACTTTGTAGAAATCTTTCAAATCCCACAACTTACTCCACTTCCTTGGTTCCTTGGGTGATTTTTCTCGAACAATACACTTGCCCAAATCACTCAACAAGTCATGCATACAAATTTTCCCATTCTTCATGTTTATGAGTGATTTATCAACGAGAACTTGTAGCCCACACTCAGGATAAAATTCACGAAAATCAAGAATTTCCTTCACATATTGAACTTCAGCACCAAAGTTGAAAAAGCAAGCAATATCTAGAAACATTTCCTTGTCTATGTCCTCTAATTGGTCAAAACTTATTCGCAACACATCCATAATCTTTTTACCTTTACGTTCTCCTAGTCTGGCCAATTCACTTCTCCAATGTCAGACATCTCGACCAAACAAAGATGAGCCCAATACGTCAATTGCTAAGGGATGGCCATAACAATGTGATAGTATGTTACAAGTCAACATTTGAAAATCATTCACAATAAAATTACTCTTGAAAGCTTTTCTGCAAAACAACCGAATATCATCTTTGTCATTCAATGGCTGGACTTGGTAAACAGCATCTACTCCATGTATCCTCAATATATGTTGATCCCTAGAAATTATGATTATTCTACTCCCTTTGCCTAAGCATTCACGTAATAGAGTATCTCTACTCCCCATAAACATCTTTAGTTGTTCAACTTCATCAACATTATCAAAAATTATTAGTGCCCTTGCATGGCGTAGCCTAGTCCATATTAAAGATGTTCCCTCGGATACATTGCAAATTTCTAGATTTTTTTCATTTGGTGACTGACAAAGTAACTGCTTTTGTACACCTAATGTACCAAAACCTCGATATATTTTGCTTACATCATCAATATAACAACGAAAATCATATTGATGAGAGATTCTTTCATATAAAGCATGACCAAGAGTTGTTTTTCTTATGCCACCCATCCCACTAATCCCAACAACTCGAACATCATTAACTAACTCCAAACGTAGAACCTTTGCTAATTCTTCAACCCGAGACCGCATACCAACCAGATTATCTTTTGGAAAACTTAAAAATTTGGGACCCAATATATTTGTTATCTGTTAAACAATTTCTTTAAAAGAAAATGAAGAATGCAAAATCATCACCCAATAGAGACAAAACAGGATATACTTGCATATAAAAAGATAATAATAGAGTAATTTTTCATTTTATGAATACTGCTTGCATTAAACATGTATAATTTTTGACACAATGTATATGTTACCTCTTCAAGCTCTCTGAAATCTAATTTAAAAATAGGCAATAAATTTGTGAAAATCAAAATAGTAAGAAGCCAAGAAATAAAGGCACTTGCTATAACTAATCAAGTGCATCTACACATATCAAATTAAAATCAAACATGATTACTTACTTATTTCTAATATCCCAACCAGAGAGATTGGCCACTTGAGTTAGAACTTCTCTCCATCTTCTCTCTATCTTCTCTGAACCTTTTTCCATGTTCCACAAAGGCTTCCTCATAACATCCTCCCTGTTTTCCCACCTCTGATGGATCAACTTTATAAAAGATAGGGAGTGCATATCTTTGTGATGTTTGAATACAATTGTAGATCTCTGTTAGTTCACTCAAGCACCAAGTTGAGGAAGCATAGTCCTTTGAGAAGACCACAACGAAAATACGAGACCCTGCAATTTCTTGTAGTAGCTCTGGTGCTATGGCTTCACCTTTCCTGATATCTTTATCATCTTTGAAGACATCAATGCATTTCCTTCGCAGAGCTTCGAAAAGAAAACCAGTGAACTTGTTGCGTGTTTCACCGCGGAAGCTCAAAAACACATCGTATGTCTTCATGTCATGACATGAAGAAGAGCTGCATTGGATGATAGCCTCAGAAGCCATGTTAATTGGAAAAAATGGAAGCAAACTTGTTGAGAATGATGTGTATTCGCAATATTAGTGTTAAGGATCAAAGGAAGGACAAGTGTTTGTGGATACATACAAATAAAGGTACCAATAGGAAACACTTGTTCCACTTATTGATTTATATAATGCTAAAATATTCGCTCTTCTTTCGTGGCAGCTTGTCTCATAATTAAGAAAAGGATCCTTGGTACGAAACTAAGTTCCGACAGTTTTCACTTTTCCGTAGAATTGGGTTCACTTTTCTACTTTATATTCCTTTGCCGTTTTCTTTCCACTGAAGAAAAAAATAGTTGATCTTTAACCAGTCTTATGGGCTTTGTAACTTAATTATTGCACTGTTTTCTCGACCTAAGTTTGGGTTTTAAAAATTTCCCCGTAATATGCGCTTCGTTAATCTTGCTTCCTCTTAATAAGACTCTGTTGTGTAAATTAAAGTTGGATTGACTTTTTCACCCCTCTGATAAAGCTAATATGAACCCAATATATTTTTACATTGTCATGTTTTTTCCACCAAGAGAATAAGTTAATGGCAATGTGTCTTGGGATTTGGGGTTAAGATCAGTTTCATTTGTATATATCATGATTATTATTAAAAAAATGACAGTTACTGTCATATTTATTGTTCTCATTTTTTATTTTTATTTTTAGATGAGATATTAACTTTGATATATTATAATAATCTCTTTTTATATATTGATGTATATATTAGTTTTAATTTATGAATTAATTTATTATTATTATTATTAATTAATAATTTTTTATTGGATTTATGGCATAATATGAAGAAGTGCATTGGATGATGATGTTGGAAGATGTTGCAATTGCCAAAAATCTAAGCAAACTTGTTGAGAATAATGTGCGTTAGTATTACTGTGAAGTTGCGAAGCGAGGACAAGGATTTCTGATACAAACAAAGCATTGGAGTGGAGAAATATAAAAGTGTTTCCACTCTCTTCCTACGAAGCTGGGGTATAGTTATATAAAAGCCACTAATTGTGATTTAGGTCCTGTTTATGGCAGCTTCTCCCACTTTCTCCTAATTGTATTAAGCATTTTTACACTGCTTTGCCTTATATATCTCTTCCAGCTGCGACTTGCAACCATCACAAAGAAGTTTAAGCGAGATCCTCAACATTTAAACTGTATTTATTAACTACTAAATTTTTTTCTCGAAAAGTAAAAATATTTTTGTAATAATAAAAATTGTAATTATAAAAAAATAATTAAGTAATCATAGAATGATTTCATAGTATTGAAAACTGTAATTAAATCTGATAAAATTATAATTAAGTAATCATAAAAAGAATTGTAATAAATTGTAAACATAAATTACATATAAATGAAATTAGTAATTAAATACAAATGAAAGTTATTATTAATCAACGGGAATCAGTTAATAATTGCATATGATAATTGAGCATATAAACCAAATTTTGAAATTGTCTATAGTCATATAATCAATGTAGCTTTCTTTGAGCATACAAATGAATTAATTGAACTAATTACATATATTTCTGTCATTCAATATATATAATATTCCTGAAAGAAAATACACATTTTCTTAAAGTCTATTAAATTGTGAAAGTAAATATAATCATGTCATCATTTTCTTTTGTCATTCTATGAATATCACATCATACAATGGCAAACTACGTCAATAACCTCAAGGACCATGATTTTAAATTGTTAAAGTAAATATTCATGAAAGCAAATATAATTTTGTCATCACTTTCTTTTATTATTCTATTATAATCACAACACACAATAAGAAGCTACATTGAGAAGTTTAAAAACTATGGTTTTAAATTGTTTATAACTACAATTTTGAGGACCCTACCTTTAACTCATTTATAATGTTATTTTAACTGTAGGATAAAATTACAATGTGTCTAATATTTTTAAATATCATAGATATGATTTGAATTATGTATTATCACATGCAATATATCAACGTAGTAATGTTATAGACTTGGAGGTATCTCCAAAAGAAGACTAATAATTTAGCTCATAGTGATATGTTTCATTTTTTATTCATATGTTTCATTTTTTATTCAGAGACTAAAAATGCCTTTATGTGATTATTGTTGTAACAATATAAAATAAACATTCTCATTGTAGTTTCAGTTATTTTTGCATTTCTTTGAAATTTTTATATATTATCATGAAATTTTATAATATTTGTTGTTTTAATATACTGTTGATTGTTCAATTAATATTATGTGAAAAAAATATGTTGATTAATTAGTTAAGTAACACGTAAGTTGTTGAATTGCAAATTAGTTAAGTTGACATTCAATTATATTTTTTATTACTTTTCCTTTTATTATACTTAGTAAATATATATAAATATAATGTAGATTGTTGTTCCTAACATTTTCAGCAGCTCTTGATCTTTGTAACATATTTGATCTTTAAGATCCATAAATTAGATTATTTTCAAAAAAAACTTACCATAAAATAAATGGTATAAAAAACCTTACTATTTATCGTCAATGAAATGACACGTGAAATTAATAATGATGGAGAAGAGTCATAGGAATTTGAGAAATATGAAGACATATTTTATTCTTATAAAGTTGTTTTATATAGTTCATACGTACTGATTTTTTTTTCTCCCCTTGTTCTTCCTTTCCATTGATAAGAAATTATTATATTATATAAGTTATTAAAAAAGTTTAAGAAAAATATTTTAAAAAAAAAGTTAAATTCCATATAAAAATAATGAAGAATAAATAATATTT
Organism: Pachyrhizus erosus; assembly: GCA_026544285.1. Lineage (NCBI taxonomy): Eukaryota > Viridiplantae > Streptophyta > Magnoliopsida > Fabales > Fabaceae > Pachyrhizus > Pachyrhizus erosus. The sequence continues at coordinate 4,581 of JAMLFT010005240.1, read as the reverse complement.
TTGTATTATATAAGTTTCTCTCCATTTCAAATCTTTACTAGTCCTCTAACTAGTTTCAATTATGAAAACAATTTTGCTTTGCTTGTCATGTATTGAGTGTAGCCATTGTCAATGAACCAAGTGTTTTCATCCTCCAAACTCCTTATAGTCTTAGCCATGAATAATAGCTATTATCTTTAGTTTCAATGACATTTGCCTTTTGAGTGGTCTGATTTTGCTGTTGTTTCAACATACAAAATTTCATATGACCAATTTGTTTGCAATATCTGCATTGGATACATGGAGGTGTCTTCCCTTTATACCACCAATCACACTTTTTTTGGCTGGTTCTTTTACAAATTCCACACTTTAGAAAGTTTTCTCTCTTCTTTGAATCTTTTATAGAGTGCTCTCCAACATTTTTCTTCTCATTTTTGTTGCAACAACCTTCCCTTTGTGATTAACTTGAAGAGCTATTTCTGTTGCTTCTTCCTGTCTAAGAAGTCTTCTTTGTTCTTGAACTTGAAAAGCATTTACGAGCTCTATCAAGCTTATCTTAGAGAGATCTTTTGACTCTTCAAGTGAAGAAATCTTGGATTCAAACCTTTTCGGGGTAAGATTACCAAGACCTTTCAAACTATTTTGCTGTCAGGAAATTTCTCCCCCATCAATTTGATTTGGTTTACAATCTTCATCAACCTGGTCATGAAATCTTTTGTTTTCAACCTTATTCTTCTTCATGGCTTCTAACTCCATTTTGAGGTTGAGAACTTGCATTTTCTTGGTCCTTTCATTTCCAAAGAACTCCTCTTCAAGCTTCTCACAAACTTTCTTTGTTATATCTAACTTTGAAATTCTTATAAAAGCATCATAATCTATAGTTGAGTGCAAGATGGTAAGAGCCTTGGCTCTTTTGGCAACTTGCTTACTGTGAAATCTCATCTAAGCAATAGTGGGACTTTCTTTTAAAGCTAGGAGTTCATTGATAACAATGGCATCTAATTTTAAAAATAGAAATGAGAGATAAGAGATATGTTGGGATATTGTTGTTCTTCAATTCAATAATCTAATGGCTTATTTCTAGGCTTACACCCAAGAGTTAAATAAATTAACAAATAAAAATATCAAAAATTAATGTGGACACATGTTGTTGAACATAGACATATTCTGCTAAACATGCCAAGAACAAACTCCTAAAAATAGGACTCACTTAAAACTAATTTGACTAAGTAAAACAAATTAAAATCACATAAAAAAATAAACTAATTTTTTTCAACAATCTCTCCCTGAAACTGAGGTTTATAAGCTTTAGTTTATGTGCAACTTTCAATGATGTAAATGCCTAACAAACTTCTCAAATTTTGGAAAGGATGTAGCTTTAGAGCTTTAGTAAATATAACTGCTAATTGATCTTCACTTGGACAATACTTCAACTCAATTCTTCCTTTGTTATTGAGATCAATTAGAAAATAATACTTAATGTTAATATGCTTGCTCCTTCCATGTGGTACAAGATTCTTGGGGAGTTTAATAGTTGAAGTATTGTCACAAAAAATTATAGTTGCTCCTTCTTGCTTAAAATGTATCTCTTGAAGAATCTTCCCTAGCCAAACAGCTTGATAACCGCAGATTGTTACATCAACAAATTAGCTCATGTGGTTGATAAAGTGACAATTTGCTGCTTTTTGGATGACCACGAAACAATCTCTATACCCAACATAAAGACATACTTTATGGTGCTCCTTTTATCATCTTGATCTCCTACATAATCACTATTAGTAAATCCAAACAAATCTGATTTTCTTTCCCTTTTTGTAGAGCATTCCAAAATCCTTAGTTCCTTGCAAGTAATGAAGGATTTTCTTGGCTGCCAAAAGATGCACTTCTGTTGGACTCTCCATATATTTGTTTATCAAAATCACATAATACATTATGTTGGGTCTTGTTATTGTTAAATACGTCAAAATACCTATAATATGTTTGTAAATTGCGCTCATTACCCTTTTTTCTTCATGATCTTTATTTAATTTCAAGTCATACTTTATTGGAATGCTTACAAGATTACAATCCTTCATTTGAAACTTGTCCAAAATTTCTCGGATATCTCTCTTTTGTTAGATAAAAATCCCATTAGTAGATTGCACTACTTCTATGCCAAGAAAGTAATGCATCAAATTAAGATTAGTCATTTCAAATTTCATCATCATTGAGTTTTGGAATTCTTTAAACATGACATCACAATTTCCATAAATATAAGATCATCAGAATTAACATTTTTCCTTCGACTTTCATTTTTACAAAAATTGTGTATTCATATAGCCATGTTTGGAAATGTGCCTTCAAAAAATAGTCCTAAATGCAACTATACCAAACTTGTTGGGCTTGTTTTGATCCATAGAGTCTTTTTTAATCTGTAGACTTTATTCACATCACCAACCTTAATATAACCAAGGGCTTGTTTTAGAGGCACCAATTGATAAACTTTCAATTTGCTACATTTTATCTTCAACATCACTATCTATAATAGAAGTAGGTTACTGCCTATTCCAATTCCAAGTGTTTTCTTCATCAAATACAACATCTCTGCTAACCACAACATTTTTTATCATTGGGTTGAACAACTTATAAGCTTTGAAAGTCTCACTAACATCAAGAAATACACATTTTTCACCCTTGTCATCAAGTTTTTTCCTTTTTCCATCTAGAACATGAGCATAGGCAATGCAACAAAATTTTTTGAAGTAGTTTATGGTTGGTTTTCACCTATTCTAAGCCTCTTCGGGTGTCATGTTTTCAACAACAATAGTGGGACTTCTATTTAGAATACGAATGCTTCAATTTATGGCTTCTGGCTAGAATGTCTTTAGAATTCTTCCTTTTGCTAGCAAACTTGTTACCATATTAAGAATGGTTCGATTCTTTCTCTTTGATATGCCATTTTGTTGTAGGGTATAAGATGTTGTAAGCTCTCTTCTAATACCATGAGTATTACAAAAATCTTCAAATTCCTTTGAACAATATTTTTCACCGTGATCTGTACAAAAAGTTTTGATTGTCTTTCTTGCTTCATTTTCAGCATGTGCCTTTTAAATTTTAAAAGCACCAAAAGCTTATGATTTTTCCTATAAAAAGTAAACACATGTTTTTCAACTATAATCATCAATTAAAGTGATTAGATAATTTTTACCTCCATTGGAAGATGGTTTTATTGGCCCACAAATATTAGAATGAATCAACTCCAAGACATTCTTTGCTCTCCATGATTTTCTTTGAGAGAATTTTGAACGATGTTGTTTGCTGATAACACATTCTTCGCATACTTTAGAGGAAACAACAATTTGATGAAGTCTATGTTACCATATTTTTCTAGTGAAGAGTCTTTAGTCCACTAAAGTTCAAATGCTCATATAGAAAATGTTAGAACCATAAAGGATCTTTTACTTTGGTCATCAAGCAAGATTGAATACTTGTAATCTTCATTGAGAACAACCTATTTAAATTTATTTGAATAACAACAATGACCCCTCTTGTAGGATTATATATTTCACAAGTACCATCCTTGATTGTGATAACATAACCCTTTTTTTGTAATTTTCCAATACTTAGTAAATTGCTTTTCAAATAAGGAACATATAAACCATTAGATATTGTTTCAATAAAATCATTCTTGGTCTTGATCTTAATATCACCTTTTCCATTAAAATTCACAATAGAACTATCACCAAAGCTTACTTTAGAATGAAAATCTTCATTTAAATATGAAAATGAAGACTTACTTTCACACATGTGGTTGTTGCAGCTTGTATCTATATACGAAACATCTGAGTTGGATTTTTCATCAGTTTGAACAACCATTAACAAGGTTTCTACATCTTGATTTTCTACAAAATTTGATTTTTTTTCCTTTTCTTTTCTTTGTCATTAGGCAATTTCGTATAACATTCTGAACGGTAATAACCAACTTATGACATCTAAAGCCCTCTATTTTTGATTTGTCAGGGTGGTATATATGATATGTACTTTTGTTTTGATCATCATTGGCCTTAGGATGACTATTGTCATTCCTATTGCCATTCCTATTGCCTATACCTCCCCATCCTCTTCCTCTACCTCTACCTCTATCCCTTCCTCTAATATTGGAGAAACGAGTAGAGATAGATGTCCTTAGCACTTGTTCCTTTGTGATGGAACTTCAATTCAACTTTTTTTCATGAACTAGTAAAGAGCTTTGGAGTTCATCAAGAGAAAGGATGTAATATCTTTGAATTCTTCTATTGAGCATATTTTATAATCAAATTTTGGTGAGATGGAATGCAAAAAATTCTCTACAATGGTGACATCTTCCATCTTCTCACCATGAAATCATTAACAACATGCTTTTAACATAATAACATTATAATTTTCAAATTAGAAAAAAAATTGTCTTTCATCATTTAAATATTATAGTTTAGTCTAAATAAGGTTAAGAATTTTAAATCCTATGAAGAATATTATCTAGTAGATAATATGGAGAGAAAGAGATTATATATAGTCAAATTAAGTTAAAAATAAGTTTAAATACTAATATAAATCAATAAGAATAGTTTGATTTTAAATAGAAAA
>JAMLFT010005239.1:0-17920 GCA_026544285.1 Pachyrhizus erosus | reverse complement strand
TTTTTTAAAGTTTTATTTTTTTTAGTTTCTATTATTATTATTATCTTAAAAAAATAGATCCCTATTTCAAAATAAATGTTTGGACTAAAATTAATTATTTTAGATTTTGATAAAAAAAAATATTTTATATGAATTAAAATAAAAATTTATTTGATTTATACGGATAAAATCAATAATTTTAAATTTTAGAAGAATAAAAATAAAAATTAAATGTACAGCAACCAAAATTTAAACTGTTTATTTTATAGAAACTAAAGATTTATCAAAAAATATAAAAATATGAATACAAAATATTAAATATAAAAAAATGAGATTTATTAAATTTTATAATTTTAATAAATTTTAATTAATAAGAAGGAGTGTGTTAGAGATTAGAAAATGTTTTGATAACATTTCTCTCAAGTTAATTATCCTTTTAATTTGAATGGTTTGTAATTTCGGTCTTATAAGTGTTTTTTCGACCTTTTTTAATAAGGAAAAATGCGATTCATTTATTAAATGTTTTATTTAAAAATTTTAAATTATTATTTAATTAAAATATTTAAAGATTTATAACAGGTTTGATATATGAAATAGTTTTAAATAGTTGTAAGCTAGGGACTTAATAAAATTTAAGAAATTTTTGGGGACGTAAGATTTGAATTTAAATTGGGGAAAATTGAGAGTTTATATTTGGGTAAAATTTAGTGTTTTGGTTGGTGAGTTTTGAGTTGAATCAAGTTTACAATTTGTAAAAATTTTTATTGAAATCTAAGAATTTGAGAGTTTAGAAAGGAGAAAATTGATGTTGAAACGAAATTTACTTAATTGTTAAAAATAGAATAATTAAACTGGTTCAAAAAATTAGGAGCCAAATAGTTTAAATTAAATGAACTAAAAATATAATTAAATATTTTATTCAAAAAATATTAACAATATATTCTTTAAGTACATTTTTTAATTATTTTTAATCATTATTTGAAATATTAAATTATAAAATAATATTAACCATTAGTATCGCTCTAGTATTGAAGATTTCCAGTAAGAAAAAAAGTAATAAAAATTAAAGTAGATGCATATAGACTTAGGTTGCATCTTTATTGTTGTCACTATATATATATAAATTAATTAACGTTAGTTTCATATTTTGTTTAATGGACTTTATTTGTAATTTCTAATTTCACGTAGCCTAGCTCATACGGTCATAATCTAGCAATTCCATTTTTTTAATTTATATTTTATTAAACCTTTAATGTATAAGAAAATAAAATAAATATTGAAAACTATGAGTTGTGTATAAATTTCGTTTAACATTTTTTGGCGTTTTAAAGAATTTCAGTTAATAATAAAATATATATTAAAAAAACTGTTAAAATGTGTGAATTATTATCATTTTTCTGTAAGTAAATAATTAAGAAAGTGTATTTTTTGGTGATTGAATTAAGAAACTATATGTCTGTTTGAAAAATATTTTTCTAAAAATATTGTTTTGTTCTTAAACTCTGTCTGAAACTTGATAAAAATAAATAATTATCTTTCAAAATAAATGAAACTAAAAGCACAATATATTAATTAGTAGTTATTAGTTATTAACTAATAGTTTCAAGCAAATATTGCAATGATTAGTCATTAGTTACTAACATGAAACCTATTACTGAAAAGTTTAGACGTTATTGATGTAAGTTTAATTGGCTGGTGGGACAACCCACCCTTTGGTGTTACCCATTTGGAACAATGGTAGAGGGAAGAGGAGAATGAGTGTAAGTGCACTAAAAAAAACAATGGTGGTGTGAAAATTTTAATTGGATGTAATATATATTGAAAGTTGTGGAAGAGGCATGAGACTATACATATACAATTACATTCATGGCAAAACTACAATTTGCTAACCAATTTGAATTGAAAATTTAGATGTAACCAATTAATCACTCATGTACTGTTTGATTCCTAAACTACAAGAGGCATTCGTGTGTATTAGTTGATTATTGATCTATGAGCTAAATTGACTCTTTATATTACTATCGAATTAAAATTGAACCTTTGCATTATTGTTGGGTTAATTAAAATTAAAGGAAATTTAATAAATAATTTCATGATGACTATTGATTGTAAACTATGATTTTAACTCTATACCCAAAAGAAAAACAGTGACAAAAAAACTATGATTTTAACTATTATCTACCTCTTGATAGGAGAATTGGAATATCCACGCCTGGCTTCTTACATGTTCATTTTAATGTTAATGTTGTTTATGTTATATTTATTTGCCCATTATATTTATAGATTACATAATTATTTTCATTTTTATAGTTTTGTTGCAAATACATTTTAATTCCAAATAATTTTTGTTTGTTTTTTATAATTTCTTTACACCCTATAAATAAGAGGATAATCTTTCAAAATATTTTTAGATGCTAAAAGGTTAGGAATACTACACCATATTTCTTTTTCAATGAACTAAAAATAACACTAAATGAGAATAAAAAAAAAATGAGTATAAATAATAGTGAATTTTAACATGACTTTTTTCAATTTTAGTGAAAAAACTACATAATTAAGTTTAATAAAATATATTCTCTGTTAAAAATAGAATTATAATGTCTTTTAAAATTAAAAGACCTTTTTGTATCACTAAACAATAATGATTTATAATTAAATAAAATAGAAATCAACTTTTTCATGTTCGAAGAAAATGATAAGTATTCACAATATTACTCTTAGTGTCTTAAATGGATAGGATGCATTGGGATGTATAAACTTCTTGCTAGTATATAATAGAAATGTAATTTTTCTCAAAAATAAATAATGAATAACAATTAATGATTAATTTGTAACTCTTTACAACTACTTAAATCTTTGTAATTGGTATGTATTCACAAAGTTACTTGAATATGACACTCCATCAATTATAGAGAAAATTTTCAACAATTTTTTCCCTTGTGACATAATTGATGGGCATCACTAAATAGGTACCTTAACAATTTTTAACATTTTTAGTTAGTATCATCTTAATCACTGTATTATACCAATTAAAGTATATATGAACTAATGCTTCTTGCATTCAATGATAGCAAATATTAACATGTTTAGAGCATGAATTGAACATAGGGATCTTGACTTAACAAATTATATATTTATTATTGCAATTCACCACATATTCATCCTATTCATATCCTAGTTGTATAAAATTTTCTTCATTCATAACATGCCTTTACAAGTTTCAAATGCTATGGTTGTCAACGCAATATAACATTCAAATGCTCCTTTCATAGATTTGATAAGAATATATATTTACAACTTTTATAACATAAGCAATGTCTAATCTATTGCATACATAAGACTATCAATAACAAATGAATCATACACATTAATCATTTTTTTTTCATTCTCTAGACATTGTGTCTTAATTAAAGATGTCCAACTAAGGAATAGGCATAAGTTTGACATCATGTACATTGAACATTTGCATACTTTACTCATTATAATTTTCTTATGACATTCATGATATTTTTATAGAACAATCTATAGTACTTTTTTTTTTAATACGTTCGTATCTCTCATGATAAATTATTTGCTCAATGTCTTATTAAGAGAAATTATTTGTGTTTCATTTTTTTTTCTTGACGTATAATCAATTATTCACAAATACACAATGGTTAATGAAGATCTTTTAAAAATTATATTTGTTCATGGAAAGATCAAACTTCTTATATCATTAGAGGATTTTCTTTGAACAAAATACTTGGTGTCCTTGGCTTGGTACTACAAAACCTTTTTGCCACTTTATATAAAGTTCTTCTTCTAGGCTTTCTACAAGTTGTTCTTTCTATAAGTTTAACTTTGCATCTAGACCCAAGATTACTCTAATGAATCTTATATTCCTCACTAATGAGAAAATTTCTTTAAAATATATGTCTTTCATCTAGTTGCACCCCACTCAAAATAATTTATGCTTTGTATTAGGGTTAGGTTATTTCTTCAATCTTGAGTTTGAATATCCATTTTGTTTTTCAATGTCTTTCCTCTTTCTAATAATTTCACTAGATCATGTCTAAATTTTTTTAAAGATTGAATTTTGAAGTCTATAACTTTCATTTATCACTTATTTTAGTGGTTTTGTTGAATATTGAATTTTCTTTTTTTTCTTTTAATTAGGCTTACATATTCCTTTGAGTAATACCTTTTTATGATTGTTTGACTCTTATCGATCATTTTACTTGTGGTTCATGTTTTGTATGAACAATTCCTGTTATTTTAATTCCTATCATTTAAGGTGGATGCATTATTTAATTAGGTTATTTCATTTAATTATGTTACATAGTTTGGTTAGGTAGCATTGTCTAATGGATGTCTTTCTAAGAAGTTTCTCCCCCTCAAATTATTTATCATTATAAGACTTATATTATAAAAATTATTTTGGTTATTGACTTCTTAAATTACTCAATACCATGAATAATCTTATATTAAAAAAAGTATGACATATTTATTTTAAACAATCATCTTATTTATAGGATCTCATTTGAAGTTAAATTCATCTCTTAAAAAATCAAGACATATGTATCTTTTATCTTAGCACCAAACTTTGTACTTTCATGTTTAGGAATGTAGTTAAATGCCCTGCACTAAATTGTTTTTAGTTCAGCTTAAGAGACTTTCTTTTCAAATCATATTTCATTTGTTATCTATATTTAATGGTCTTTAATAAAATAAGTAGATCAAATCAACTACACTTCTGATTAGTTTTCCATAAAACAAAGATTCTTATTTTTTCTCTCTAATATTCATATTTATTCTTTCAACTACCTTATTCGTCTAAAGTGCTTAGGATATACCTTGATAAAGTGTGCCCCTTATTAGGTAAGTCTATGAGAGAAAGAAGGTGCAAAGGAGTTAGGCAGTCGTTATTTCTCCTATCATTAAGCGATCATAAAATTATAAATACATCTAACTTAATTTATTTTACACTAAAAATAATTATTCAAACCTTTTGATAATTTTTTTTAAATCAATAAATAAACTAACAATATATGTGTGTTGTATTTATATCTTTTAATTAAGAAAATATAAATCTAGGTATATAATTGAAATAGACTAGTATTTGTGTGATAACGTTTTTGCCTTTGTTGTTGCTTGCATTCATTTCCTTTCTATATTTATATTTTTGTGAACTTTTACAACTCTAAATAATATTTTTATGTGAATTTCCACTCCGACGAAAAAAATATTTATGAAGTTTTCTAAATTTTTCTTATATGTTTAATAATATTACATGATTTAATTAATTTGATTGCTCTAAGCTATAAACAGGATCCAGCAAATATCGTCAGCCCAATGTGAAGATGTCAAGTTGTCAATCAGAATAGACATCCATTACCATGCAATGTCAGGCCACAATAGACTAACAAGAGAGTTGGGCTGGTACTGTACATACTTTTCCCTCAACAATTCATATTTTATATATAGTTTCGATGTTATATAATAAATATGAATCTTCATTCTTTAAAATAGCAAAAGATTATATGTAATTCTAGTCTTACTCAGCCCTGTATTTTTATTTTTTTTCATTTTATGATACATGTGTTTCGAATTTTTATCTAAAAAATTTATAGTTGTTCAATTAAAAGAATATTTTAGTTTCTTTATTTTTTTTTTCAAATTAATACTAACTTTTTCAATCAATATATTTATACATTATCAATAAAATAATATTTTATTATTAAACTATTTTTTTAAGATTTTTGAAAATTAAATGTTTCAAATGCTAATATTTTTTAATTTATTTTTATTACCACTAAAATAAGATTTTATTAATTGAATCAAATTTCACTTAAATATTTTTAATTATTAGTTTTCACATTTCATCAATTTCACAAATACCCGTTCCTGATGTAAGTGTTATATCAAAATCATAATAAGATCATAATTACAACTTTGAAAGTAATTTGGCCACTATTTATTGGTTTGTCAAAGCAGGACCACCATATTGTGTGCTTAGTTTTCTATGAGTGTAAATGGATTACGGATGGCCAAGTTTCATAGATGGAAGCGAAAAGGAATCCATGAGGGCAGCAACAAGTGATGGTTATTTTGAAGTTGGTTTTGGCCATGCACAACACAACACTGCATGTGTCAAAGTAGGACCATTCAACCACTACTGATATTACAGTCATAGATTGAGATGTTAAAGACCTATATTAGCGGGATCGGTCTCTGGTTACACAAACATGGGTTCCCTTGTTTTTCATTTTTTTGGCCATTATTCTCTTTGGGTTGCAATCCAATTTCCCCCCTGTAATGGTTTGGCAAAAGTGGTGGAACTAAAAGACAACTCCAATACTGTTAGATAAAATGTTAATGATGAGTTTAAATTTTAAAAAATGTTTTCAAAAACCTTCTTTTAAAAACTATTTTTTTTAAAATAGATAGAATTTGTTTTTTTTTTTAAATGATTTAGACAAGCATATTAAAAAAATAAAAAACTACTTAGTTTATTAAAAATATATATATTTTTTAAATTAACACAAACAAATGGATTTGATATGTTATGATTGTTTGTACGGATCCATCTAAAAGATTACTACATAAACCTAAACTGCAAATGGTTTTATCCAATCGTAATTACTCAATTAGTTTTTAAGCATTTAAAAGAGGAAAAAAAATATAGCTCTGGAGCATTAGAGAATTTTTTTTAAAAAAAAGTTGCCCATCAAATAGAATTTTAATAGCGTCAAAGAATCACAATTTTCTCCCTTGGAATGATTTAATTTTTCCCTAAAATCTCAATAAATATGTAAAATTATAAATATAAATAATTTTCTCCCTTGGAATGATTAAAGGTTTATGTCTGCTAACTATTGTAATTGTGGTCTCATCAATCCCATTTTATGTAATATCAGTATAATATGATTACAATTTAAAACCTTAGATATAAAAGAATTTACCATCTTGTCAATCTTGATCGACATAACAACTCTCTGGTGGGGTGCCGGTGCATTTTGGTAACCAGTCCAAGTCAGTGATATTAGCTTTTGCCTTTATGATATTTAAGTGAGAGCATCAAATTAAAAATTGATAATGACAGTCTTTCATATTTCTTCTTTTCTGTTTCTTTTGCTAAAAGTATGGTATTTGTTTCCCTGTGTTAACATATTCTAGAAGATTGTAGTATTATGTACCTAAGTACAATGTTGACCAGCTACAAATACAAAAAGGAAAATCACTCTTTATATGTAGAAGTTCTTCATAATTCTTGTTGTATTTGTAAGGCACATACTTTTCTTTGAGTTTGATTCAAGTTGCGGGGCATTTATAAGAACAATTGAAGACAAATGAGAGAGGATCTTTTGGCTAGGAAATAAACAGAGAGTTGGGGGAATTAACTTTATTTTAAGAGCTTGTGAAACTTCAATCATGTTAAGGAAACGTGATAAGAAATAGTTTCCAAACAAAGTCTCAAACACAAGACGACTTCAAGAAGACATGCAGCAGAAAATTAGAAAGGATGGGGTTAGAAGATATACAGTGCAAACTAAGTTTTAAATGGTTTGTTTATAAAACTAATAAGATAGTAATTAATTTGTTAAAAGAATTATTTAACTATGTAACATCTAAATTGCATTTATTCTAATAAGTTAATGGATCAATTTAGCAAAGATTGGAATGTTACAACTTACAAATATTTTCCCAAAAGACACATTGGAAATCCCTTGTTCATCAAAAAATAAAAAATAAAAATCTCGCACTTGTTTTCTTTTAATAATGAGAAATCCTATGATTTGATCCCAAAGTTCCACTTTCTTAAAATCAGTGGAGGATTCCATTATGACAGAGTATAATTAGTGCAACAGAAATTAGCATTTCCTACAGAACCTGAAATGATTGAGGAGCTCATTTTGGTCCCCTTGAATTTGAAGTATTCACCAGGTTACGTGCTAGGTAGAATAACCTTATGTTTCCAAGTCCTAAGCAAATTTTGCTCCATCTCATGGAAACAACAAAATGACTGAAAGGTATTCCTTTTGAAAAAACTTCCTTCCCTTTCAACGTTGAAAGGTATCCGTTGAATTATGCAGCTATTAGCCATACCTGAAAAAGTGGCCTATTCTCTTTAGAAGTGTGGAGTTTTACGTATATGACAATTACTAAGTTAATTTATCTGGTGGCTAAACTAGTACAACATGGTTTACCGGTTCATACTCAATTGAACATTATCATCAGGTCAAGTAATATAGATAATTCTGAGTTACACTATCCTTATCTCATTAGAGACATGATAAGAAAATTGAGATCTTTGACTAATCTTTTCTTGCTTTTTTTCCATTTGATTGGACAAGATTAGCAATCATGCTATTCACTAGGAAAATGCCTCTTGTCCCTATCCTATTTGCTTAATCTCACTCCATCAATAAATCAAAGTAATATTAAAAAAAAATATGTGCTAAAAATCTTACATTCACAAAAAATATAACTAAAATAAATAAAATAATATAATTAAAATAAATGAAGAATAATTTTTACACCGATCATAAATTATTTTTAAAATTAAATTAAGTCTAAATTTAAATTTTAAAATAATATCAAAATTTATTTTAATAATTATTATTGAACTTATCAATCAAATATCGAGTTATTGTTAAATTATTTATTAAATATTTATTTTTAAAAATTTTATATTTAAAATAATCAATCTTTAATGTCTTTCTATTGACTAATAATATAATAAAAATAGTATATATAAATATGATATAAACAAAATGACATATATATAAATAAAAAATAATTCTCAACTCGTAAACTAATTTTTAGAATTACATTTTCCTTAAATCTAAATTCCTAAATTCCTAAATTCCTAAATTTTAGGAATTTGTACATTTCTTGACCTGCTTGCGCTACCATGACGATATGATGGTGCCAATTACTAAACCATAATTCTTTATCCCAAACTTCGGAAGAAGAAAAAGCTATATTCCCCCTACAGGGTAGATTATATGAATTTGGGGTTCAATTAGATCCGCACGTTCCCAACTTTATGAAGGCTTATGATTGAAATATTGCCAATACAAAAGCAAGCCAAAGTTCCCCCCCAATCTGTTTACAGTGCAATACTGTAATCAAAACATTGTTATAATTGGAATTTATACTGTAACAAAAACTATTTACTCCAAAGAAGCACACTATTGAAAATCAATATGATGAAATCTTAACCTGTGCTAGTTATTAATTATCTCGAGTGAATATTGTTGATCACGTGACTTTGATAGGAGTAAAATCAGTCAGAAGATGCATGGGTTGATGAGTGTTCTCCTTGCAAAGTATTTAATTATTTCCCACTTATTAATTAAACTAGTTTTAATTATTCTTTGGCTCTACTATTTTACATTGTGCTTGCAAGTGACATGCCCATTAAACAGAGTCCAATCCCACCATACCTACTTTCTTGTCCAACTCCCTATTTTGGTTAACACCACATGAAGCACTAATTTCATCTGTTAGTTAACTATTTCTTTTACAGTATGATGTCAAGTGTAACTTACAAAATGGACGTGTCTGGGATAATATATTTGTAAATCCTAAAAGGCCCTCCAAAATCTTACTCTCTTTTCATATATTCCTTTACTAATATATTATAATTTAATTCTTTTCATATATAATATATGTATTATTTTATATTAGTCTATTTGGTTAATATTGTCTTCTACTACTCACATCATTATCCATATGTCCTAGTGGAGTGGAAAGGCAACTCAATTGGCTGCATCCACATATTATATTATCAATACCATCCAGCCAAAAAGCTAGCCTAACATGGTTGGACCTTGAAAGTGTTAACTACATGGCTAATAAACATAATGAATATGTTAGTCATAATTAATATACAAGGTTTGGCCATACCATTGCAGTATGATACTCCATTCTTTATGGTTGGCATTTCATTATCTAATTTTCCAAGCGTCACGATTCGGTTGGTTCCAAAAATTCAAAATGTGTGATTTGAGCCTCATGCAGGACCCAAAGGAATAAATTTTACGGACGCACTAGTCTTTGTTTTCACACATAACATGTCCTGTTGGGAAAAACATGCCCCACCAATGCCTTTTACACTTACCATGGCTCTTTCTTCAACCCAAAAGAGTGGCACCATGTAAACACCTATGCATGCTGTGGAATAGCACAAACTTTTTCTAAATAAAACCATTTTGTAGAGCTAGCTAATTACAATAAAACAAATTTATAGGGACCTAGGAATCAGAAAGCACATAAATGTGTCTCTATATTGTTTCTACATGGCTATTTTTTGACCTTCCTCTCTGCCTTCCATTCTAGGTTGCCACATAATAGGCATTGCTGGTTTCTGTTTCTGTCTAATAGGCTACTGGAGGTTTCCTTGACTATCCTAACTTAAGCATGAATTGCTGGCTCTATTTTTTCCAATGTTGATGTGAAAATTTAGGAATTTGGTCTATATTGTATGCTTATATTTTTAAGGAGCTAGATATATGCAAAGCACTTTAGATTTTTTTTATAAAATATATTTTTAGTCTCAAAATATCTCATAATTTAACTTTAGTCTTCATAAAAATTTAATATATTTTTAATTTTTATATTTACTAAAAGTAATATAATTTTAATAGCTTATTATGAACTAAAAACATATAAAAACAAACCGTATTAAATTTTTATAAGGACCAAAACAAATTTTGTCCAAACTTTTTTCTAAAAAAAATGCTAGAGGAAAGAGTCGAACTTTTGGCTCCTCATCTATCTTTGGTATGGTGACTCCAAGTTACCACTTGTACAAAACTCATCCAAAATTTGATACCCTGAGACTCTAGCCGATTCTGAAACGTGTTACATTATCATGAGTTGGCCAAATAAATAAAAATCTTACAAGTTGTAGACTTTATGAAACAGAGAGAGAGAGAGAGAATGATGTCACTTTCTGCCAAACTAAAGAAATCATGTTTCCTCTCTCTAAAGGAACCAATGTTTGGAGGTACATTATTATTATTATTTTTTATATATATATCTCTAAGAAAACGATGAAATTAGAAGCACAACCACACTTAAGAGCTTTATACAGTCTTCCTTAAACTTATGAGCGAAACCGGATATATGAGAAATTGAAAGATTATCTTTTCTTTGTACATTCTTCCCCGTGAGTTAGGCATGAAAAGCTTCCCTGGTCTTCTCGTGGGAACGGACTAGGAAAGAGACATGGAAATCAAAAGTTAGAATATTAAAAATACATTCAATAAAATCATGAAGCTTTAAAACCTTACCATTTTTATCCTCTTTGACAAGAAGACAAAAAAAAGAAATAAATTTAAATATATTTTTAATCTTTATAAATATTAAAAAATTTATTTTTAGTCTTTTATTTTTAATTATTAATTTTTAGTATTTTATTTTATAAAACGTGTTAAAAATAAATTAAATTACAAATTTTATTAATATTCTTTTATAACTTTGATGTTAATTTCAATCATGTATTGATTCTATTTTTTTTATTATTTTAATGAATTAGTTAATTATTTATTTTAGATCAATTTTATTTTTTATATATTTTATAAAACATGAGATTAAAAATTAAAAATTAAAAGTTAAAAAATAAATAAATCATTTTTATAAGAATTAAAAATATGTTTAACTCAATAAATCATACAAGAAATAATAAGCTAAGCCTTAACAGTATCTAGTTATATGTCCGTATGCTCCATATATATAAACTCACTATTCTACGCGAGATGTTTTGAATAATTCAATTCAAAAAAAGCAGCAGTTAGGTTGTTGATGGGAAAAGAATATTAATGACCACAAAAACAAGAAAACAAAAAGCTATCAAGTGATTATTGAAACAAAGAAAAAATTTCCACTATGAAAGTACTTTAGATTGTTGGAAAGATCCTGGATTTGGTTAGCATGATAAACTCATTGTGGATGCCATGCACAAGCGCTATCTGCAGTTCCAGGTACTGTAGTACTAAAAGTCCCTTTCAAACATAATTGGTGGAACAATACTGCTAATAATTGAACATTTTGTAATTGTGCCAATTCTTAATCATAAATAAGGTGCATTTGATGAAATAATCAACTTACTTCTGCTCAATGTTCTATGGAGGGTGTTAATCTTACCGTTTTTTTCCTTCTTTATAATTTTTGAGGAAAAGAAGTGTCGCCAAACTTGAGACAGCAACATTTGTGATTAGGACACAATTGGGCATGTTATGTGGCAATCAGCCGTCTGAATGTGTGGACATGAAAATAATATGCTAACAACCTCGTGCTAAAGAATGGCTCATCATATTGTCCACTTCTCTATGAGGGCAAGAATATGGTTTAGAAAGATTGGTCTATTCAAAATCCTCCATTTACCCACATATTTACTACCTTTCTCATTCCAAATCAATATCAACATAGATAATGACGTGGTGTTAAAAAATAAAAATACCAAAGTTGGATTGAGATAAAGATGAAGGTTTATGATATTATTGTGATCTTGGATATATACGGGTAAGATTCTTATGATTTTCACACATATACATGTTGCCATGTTATATTCCTACTACGCTAGGCGTGCTGCAACTGGTGCAAATTGCACTAGACCAACACATTTGGCAGTTATGGTGGTTAAAGAAAGTTTAGCTTTAGTCCCCAGAATAATTCCTCCTCACTCGGTTATGTATATCATGGTGAGATATGAAAATGACAACGTTTTCTATTTTGGCCACATCTGTATTTAATTGATGATAAACTAGTAGTCGTAGTCTTCAAATCCCAGTAAAGGGTGCGGCATGGAGATTTGTACTTTCTACTTTCTCTTTTAATAATTTTACAGTATAAGAAATTTCCAGATTTGAAGCATAATCTGTTTGTGTACGTTTTCCCCTTTAGTTCAATGAACATAAATTAATAATCTTGTACGATGAGTTCTACTATCCAACCCCCCTTCATTTAAGCAACCAGTCCCCTCTATTTTTTTTCTTTCTGTTTTTTACCGTGTTAAATATATAACTTTGACAACTCTCTTTATTCTTTTTTGTTTATTTAGCGTGTATATTAATTTATACATGGTTGGATCCCTTAACCCTAAACTTCACTTAAAACCTTCCCAAGACAGCTGTTTGACCTTTAACAAGAATGATATAAATGTCTATTACAAAAGTATGTCATAAAATCAAAATTTAGAATTTGACTTTCTAAAGTGAGAGAAATATATTTTTAAGAATAAAGTATAATAATAATTATTAGTTAAAAATTATAATTATAAATGTATTTTATCCTCTAAAATGTATTTTCTTATTTTAGAGGAATCAATTTCTAGATTTAAGTCTCTATTTTGATAAATCCTTAAAAATGGTTATTTTTATTTTTTTAACCCAAATAATTTCCTAGCCGAGATTTAGAAACAAATATTCTGAGGTATTAAATTTTATTTAAATAATTGAGTTTTTTAAATAAATTATTTATATACACAAATCTAAAAATGAAATGTTTAACCACATTTTACGTAATTATTTGCTAACAATATCCTACCATATTGATAAACAACTAGTTTATTTTTCTAATTTGTATTTATATATATTTTTATTTGTTTTTGTCTTCCTTCTCCAAAGTAAACAAGCTCAATATGTATGATTTAATAATAATATTTATACCGTTGTGTAGTTCATGTGGTATCAGCATATATAAATTAAATTTCTTTGGCATAGTGGGAGTATATGTAAAGAACAATCATCGCATGAACACAAGATTTGCAGACACGACAATCAAAATACTTAGAAAAATATTAAAATAATTTGAGCACAGTTTTTATTCAAATAGATTTCATTTTTAGAGTTTAATTTTGATACATGTTAAAAGCTTTATACAATCAACCAATTAAAAACCATTTTTGATATACCTTCCTAATTTAGATCACTAAGATCCTATTTAAGAGTTAAGTAGTTTGTATGAAATTTTAAATTCAAATCTTATTGTTAACATTATACACTAAAAATGAAATTATATAAATTTTAAATTAATTATTATAAAACTCAACAATTTTTAAATCGGACATCCGTATGAATTTTTATGATATATTCTAATTAAATCCTTATTTTAACACATCAGAAAACTCCTTTTTCTTTGAGAGGTAATACATCAGAAACTCTTGGTTAGATGTGTTAACGTAAAAATTTCTTGTATATAAATCAGATTGCTTCCCTAGTTTTGGAGTACATGATGGGGTATATCAGTAATTCACTGTGTATGCCGAGTGATCAAGTGGTGTGGTCCTGTTATTTATGACTTGTGACAAGCTGTTTGGGTTAAAAACTCAGGCCCCGCACCCAACTAAGCCTTTCATATTTCTCGTTCCCATCTCCCATTCCCCTCACCTTTAAAAACACTCTCAATTCCCTCTTTTGTTATACATGGGTAGGCTTGAATCACCTAAGTTGCAGATGGGTGTTAGAAAATTCACCACTTCTTTAACCTTTGTAATTCTTATATCATATTTTTCTTCCCTAACCCTTTTTCTTCTGAGAGTCAGAAAATTACTACTATTTCAAGTGACATGATCATCAGAATTGAAGGTGCATGTTGAGCAAGATGGAGAAGCAGGGCACGTGCAATACTAACTCATGATCACACGGGGTGTGAACTCAGAGAATCACATTCTTTTCCATTTCATTTCACCAACCAGAGAGATCCTATGAGTTAGTCCTTTCATGTGCCCCTCTTCCCCATCATGACAACAGCACCTTATATTGCATTTGGAAATGTTGAAGGAAGGGGTTTTGATTGGCTTCTGTTCAAAATTCAGCATCCAATTTTAATTGTTTATGCTCCATATTGAAGGTGAGTAGTAGCATAATTATCATTTTAATCTCTTTATTCTTCAACATTAGTATGTCTTGTCTTCCACTCCACATGATGAGATTGAGAACACTATTTGAAATCAGTGTAAAAACTATAAGTGTGTATTTAATGATACTTAAATTTTTAGAAAATAAATATTATTTTCCCAAAAATTTTCTTGGAAAGTTGGTAAAAAAACAAATCAAATTAACAAGCATTAATTCAGCTAGATAAACATCGAAATTTTGATTGAATGGCTTGGAATATCGATGTAGATTTTACAAATTAATATTATATTAATCAAAATAATGACAGGTGTTAGTGTGAGTCACATTCTAATTCGTAGCTTCCCCGTTCTCTTTTTCTCTCTTTCTTCCCCCCAATCACTCAACGCACAAAAGATATTTCTTTGATGTGGAAAACTCAAATGTTGCATAAAGATCACCATGCAAGGATATCATGATGAGAAAAACTTAGTTTGGCTTCAGTTTCATCTTACTTGTATTAACTTAAAAAGGTCATTCTTAATGAAGCACTAACTAATGTTAATGACCTTGCCTTGATCTCAATTTCTTATGCTTTTATTGTTGACATTGACCAAAGTGGTATATGAGTCAGTGCCCGATTTATCCTCCTCAAAGGAAAAGGCTCATTTGTTTGTGCGCACATAGGAAGTATTGACAGTGGCATGCTTTTTCATGGGTTAACCATTAATTAAACAACAAATCTCTTGTTCCATGTTGCCGTATAATTTAACACCGTCAATTTATGCCCATAGAAATGTTTTTTTTAATCGTTTTGCATGCCATCATTGTGATGTCAATTGAAAAAAGCTTTTGAACAAGACAAAATGAGAAGGAATTTTGACCTTTTGTAATATACCTATAGGAAGTGAAAAGATTTAAAAAGAAATGCAGGTATATATTCCATTCTCCACTAGTTTATATTGTGTTCATTTCCACAATATGACACATGCATGCTTAGCTTGTAGTAGGATTGTTAAGCCTCAGTTTCTTCTTGCTCGTTATGTATTAATGAGTAGTGTATTAATTTTTTTTTCTGCAATCATTTGAACTTGCAATTTGCATATGTAATTGTGGTTGCAATATTGCAATTTGAGTGATCTCAATTGTACATCATCAACTGCGTTTGCTTGTAAATTTTCACAATTTTGGTAGTCGCAGTCGTGGATATTTAAAATCTTGTCATAAATTCAGTTATGCAATTAGCAGATCCAGTTCTTCATTATCTTCATATTGGTTTATTATTGTCCTAAGTTGAGAGAATTATAGAAACCCCACCATGAGAGAATGGACAAGATGTCTTTGGCAATGCAAGCGAGAAACTTACCAAGATTACATAAAATATAACTTTAATATCACTTTTGAATTGCTAGTATGAGATAATTATCCCAACTTCATCATTTTTAACTAGAAAACATGTAAAACTGTCTAGTTGGGCAGTTAGATTATGATATTTTGTGATCACAGTCTGCTTATTCTTTATATGAAAATAGAGAATAAAATTACTTGAGCATGTAAATTTACCTAACTCATTATTTTGTGACAATAATTGATGGTGATGTTCAGAAAAAAAAAAAGGAACTTTACAAAACAGCAATGCGTCCAACAAACAGCACATGTAAATGGCTTAGTGAGGAGTCCCCATATAACATGCTTTGACCTTACCCTTTCCGTACACATACTTAAAGGATCAATCTTTAATTAACCACACAAAAAAGGCTTTTGAAAACTTTGGAAATGTGTGGTGGTATTTATGTATGTGCTTTCATACCCTATTGTTTCAATGGGACTGTCCGTTTTGTTTGCATATATAGCATCTATGGAAGCATGGGGTCGTGTATACAGCTGAGATGAGATAAGACTTGAGAGTTTGCCATCATTTTTTGCTCATCTTAATTGAGATGGCAATTTATGATAAGATTCATTTACTCACTCACATTTTGGAACACAATAGGACCATTCCATTTCCATGACCCAAAACTTCATTTTATGAGCCTTCATTGCTATATTAATGTCACATGCTGCTTATGTCTGCGAATCAGTGATTTACTCACATGCTTATGTGGGAAAATATCAATCAAATTTCTCCTTTTTAACTGTAAGAAAATTTGTTTTTCTCTATAACTTGCCTCGCCCTAGACTGCAATTGTCTTGCAAGAGTTCTCATATTCATACTAAAAATTAAGATACGTGGGCCTTGTAATAAAGTACTTTAGTTTCTTTACACCGACAAACTCTACTTTGAAATGAGACGCCCAAATTACATATATTTTCTTTTTTTCTTCATCTTTTCTTGGCTTTCTGTACTTTGGATCGGGGCAAGCATCTTGTTAAGTTTAAAAATGGGTTAAGTTAAATTAAGCCATACCTTAAATGTGTTTGATTTAATTATTTATTAAACTTAAAGCTTAAACATATTTTATTTTCTTGATATAGTTATTTTTTTAAGGTTTAATATCACCTTTCTATCTTTTTACAAGTTTAAGTTATAGTTTGACCTAAAAATGTATTCAAATGACTTACATTGTATGAATAGTTAGTAGGTAATTTTGTTTTTTAAATATATAATTTAGAGTTAAATTTCTAGTTTGAACGTATGAAAAAATATTTATTAATAGAAATTAACTTTTTAAATAAATTTTAATATCTTAATAGATTAATCCTTCACATTCAGCTGAAAGTTATCTGAATTAAAAAAAATTATTCAAATGTCTATTTTATAATAAGTTTTATAAATATATCATTTAGTTTTGAATAAGCTAATAATAAGTTTACATCCTTGTGCAGATAAATGGACTTAAAATTGTTAATAAGACAATAAAAATTTAAATATTATTTTAGTTTTAATAAATAAGATTTTTTTATTTTAATCCTTTAATTTTTTATTTTAATTTTTTAAGTTTTTTTAATTTTAACTCATGTTATAAATAATAACATTAAATAATCTTGGTATAACGACTTTGATAATTTAATAATTTATTATATTATTAAAGAGTTCGAAAAGATAATTACATATATTTTTTAGAAAATATTTTAAAATTTTTATTTATTTATAATAATTAATGATATTATATTAATTA
>JAMLFT010005238.1:0-17920 GCA_026544285.1 Pachyrhizus erosus | reverse complement strand
ATTTTTAATAAATATTATAATAAAATCCATAATTATGATTTTAAATTTATATTAATATTTAAATATATTAAAATCTATTATTATCTTTTATCTTTTATATTTTATATAAAAAAATATTGAAATTTATTTTTATCTTCACTGATAAAAAGTGTCAAATAATAATATATTTTTATTGATTCTAATTATTAATTTATTACTTATTTTTTATTTTTATTAATTATACATAAATAATAATTGAAATTATATTTATTATTTTCTTTTTAATTTTATTTCATTTTTTGAGATTGTTTTAATACATTAAAATTTACAAAAATGATCTTAAGTTTTGGAAAAATAAAATTTATGCTATATTATTTTAAGTAATAAAAAATTCACATATTTAATCTTGTATTGAAAATTTGATTCTAAATTCAGAATTAATTTTACATTAAAATAACTTTTGTTTATATTTGATATAGAAATGCGTTAAAAAAAACTCGTGTTCGTTTCTACGATGTATCTAAAGCTACTTAGTGGCATATTCATAGTTTGATGGTTTTTGCGTGATTTTGGTGAAGTCACCATCAAACCAAATATGCTATTTGTGATACATCAATTTTTATTTTATTAATACAAATTCAAATACTAAACATAAAATAAAAAGATATCAATATATAAATTCTAAAATAAGAAAATAAAAATAAACGAACCAATAAATATTTAATTTAAATTTACTTTTGATCAATATAATTTTATATGTAATTTTGATTTACGTAAAATTTAATAATACATTTGATAATTTTAATTTATCATTAGTCTGTCATTTAAAATTAAATAAAAAATTAATATTTTTATTTAATTTTGAATGACATATTTACGATGATGGACTAAGATTATTTAATTATTTTTCAAAATATTAAAAATTAAATAAATAATTAAATTTTTATAAAAATAAAAATTACACATATGAAAAAAAAAAAAGTTTAAACATTTATAGTATAAACTTTACATATGTGAGAGGTCACCTAAATTGGAATGGTGAGATTGCAACCAGGACAAAAGGTAGAAGTGAGTGACTGATTTAAAATGCTAATGCAACAGTGACAAGAAAGCCATTAAAAGTAGAGAAATTTGGAAGAAGGTAGGGAATGGCAACCACTCCGGAAAAAACAAACCAACCAATAACAGGCTTTCATGTTCAACAACTTTCTTTAAGCTAAGTCTTTAGAATTCCAAGCTCTTCACTCCATGCAATAAAAATCCTAGTCTTGGTTTATAGTGCTCAGTGGATTTCCTTTATGCTTTTCTTACCTCTATTTCTATTGCCTGTATTCAACAACACTTCTATCGAAGTCAAGTCATCTCTAAAACATACAAGTACATCAATGTTTTTAGTGGTACAAAAATTTATTCAACAAAATGTTCAGCATCTCTAAAAAAACAAACAACCACCATTGATTTCTGCTAAATTTCTCTTTCTTTCATTTTTAATATTTATATTTATCTAATAAAATATTAACAACTATTTCACAATGAATTCGTCTCACCCATTTTCGTTCCAACACACAAGGGTATTCTCCATCTCTCACCCTCTTTTTCTTTTTCTAATTTATAAATTTATGTGATTCCAGTAAATAAGTTACTTCATATGTTTAATCAAGTAATAACGGTGAAGGGGAAAAAAATATATTAGGGAAGTGAATTGAAGAACATAACCAACGACTAAGATATATTCTTTCTGACCACTTTAGAGCTGTATTAAAGTAAAAGAAATATCTGACCGTTTTCTCAAGGAAAAAAAAGTAAAAGAAATAAATGAACTGTTGCTTTCAAAAACAATCCTTCATCCTCGAATACAGCTTTTAAGATTCATCAATGGTAATATAGTTGCTGAATATTAGTTTGAACCAAATGATTCTAGTTTATCACATAGAAATTGAAAGCTTAAAACGGCATGTGCTTATCTCTTTACAGTAACCTTTCATGTTACATCAGAAAATCAAAAATTTTATATTTTCATGGTTATTTTATCCTATGATGTTGAGTAAAATGTTTCATGACTAATATCTGTACCAAGAAGCTACCAAATCATATATTATGGATCTTGTCTCATTAGAAATATATTACAAAAGAAATTATTAAGTAATTTTAAATTATAATAATCGAGTTTTATTAATTCTCTCAAATACTGAACAACTCAATTACGTTTAAAACTGAGAAGACAGTGGAGTTAATTAAGAATCTCCTTTCGAGTAGGAGGTACTCCAAAAAAAAGGGAAGATAAATATAAAAGTTTCAATTCATAATGCTCTGCCTCATTTCATTCATTACTAAGGAATATTAACAGTGAAATTAGGTTCCTACGATCACCTATCAAGAGCCACCTGGCAGAAATCTACTGCTTACATCAAAAGAAAAATGGAAAGATGGATCATAACAGAATGGAAAGATGATAATAGAAAGATTCTATTACATGAGGCATCATAATTCTAAGACACTATTAAAATAGTAATATACTGATGGCAGAAAAATCTTAAACATAATCCTTCCTCCATTCGGGTCTCCTAGTCACCATTTTAGGTCTTGAGTTGTTGGACCTTAAAGCATCCTTAGGCCCATTGTGAACATCAGTTGGATCCACTGATCCATTTCTCTCAGATAGGACAGCATCATCTTCCAAAGCATATCATTACCCGCCCCATCTAAAACAACCTTGTCCTCAAGCTTAGAGTTAGGATAGTTTTTGTAAAAGGACTCATAGTCTTCCCATGTAGCTTCAAGCCTTGGTAATCCTTCCCACTGAACCAATATTTGGTGTCGACTTCCCTTGGAAGTGTGTAGAACACGAGTACTCAATAGAGCCACCGGACGAAGGTCCACTAACAGAAGAATCCAACTCCAATGTAGTGTTTAGAGGAGTACCGTGAAAAGGTTTAAGTTTGGAGACATGGAAAACATTATGAATAGGCGCATCCTCAGGCAATTTTAGTTGTTAGGCCACTGTGCCAATGATTTTCTCCACTTGAAATGGCCTACATAAACATTTGGCAAGCTTGGCAAAAGCCTGCCCACGAACAAAAGCTTGTCAATAAGTGGTGCCATGAAGGCAAAACAATTCTCGCCAAAATCGACTTATAAGAACTTTATCCCAATCATTGACAATTGACTTTGGTATTCCATGCAGTTTATACACTTGGAAGAGAAAGATGAGAGCTAATGAGGCAGTAGAAAAGTAGGCAAGGCGAAGAAATGCACATATTTTGTCAAGCGGTCTACAATGACCCAAATCACTGTCTTACCATTGGACATGGGCAAGTGAGTGATGAAGTCCATTCATATATCTGCCCACACTTGTTGAGGAATACGGAGGGGCTGTAAGAGTCCATCAGGCTTATGTGTAACATATTTTTGCTGCTAACAGATCAAGCAAGAATGAATGAACTCACATACATCTTGCGAAAGGTGGGGCCAAGTGAAAGCTGCAGTCAAACGAGCAACGGTGCCTTTGATTCCTGAATGTCCCCCAATTGGTGAAGAGTGACATTCCTTTATAATTTGTTGTCGAAAGGAAGCTTCCAAAGGAACAAAAATTCTATCCCTGCAATAGAATAAGCCTTGCCGAATAGACAAAGGAGCAAAGGAAGCTTCCAAACTTTTCAAGAAGAGCTTGCCCACTAGGGTTATGGAGATAATAGTCCCTCAATTGATCAAGCAACAATGGAGTACAAGTCGAAACCATCATAAAGATCTCTTGAGAGAATTCAGGCATGCAAGACAAAGAATCAGCTATAAGATTGGTTTTGCCTGATGTGTAATGAGTAGTGTAGTCATACCCCAATAATTTGGTAAGCCACCTTTGTTTTCTAGGGGTTTGGATTGTTTGATTCAACAAGTTGCGCAAACTCTACTAGTCAGTGAAGATTTTGAAAGGACGACGCAAAAGATAATGGCGTCACTTCTTTATTGTTGAAGTGATTGCAGCCATTACGCGCTGATAAGCAGAGGTGCTTCGCCTTCTCAAACATAATTTCTTGAGACAGTACAGCTCCCACAGTTGTAGCTAAAGCATCAGTAGTGACTTCAAATAGAATTGTGAAGTGAGGAATGTCTAGTACAGGAAGTGAAGTCATAGCATATTTCAATGCTTCAAATGCTTTGTAGACCATTCAAAAGAATGTTTCTTCAACAAGTTAGTCAAGGGAGCAGCAATATGGGCATAATTGCGGACAAATTGGCGATAATACCTCGTAAGACCAAGGAAACCATTGTTGTAGGATATGGCCATTCCATAATTGCACGAATTTTCTCAGGATCGGCAGATATTGGGTCATAAACTCTTCAGATTTGTCAATTTTTAATGAAAGCACCAATGGGGTTAATTAAGAATCTCCTTTCGAGTAGGAGGTACTCCAGAAAAGGAAAGATAAAAGTTCAATTCATAATACTCTGCCTCATTTCATTCATTACTGAGGAATATAAACAGTGAAATTAGGTTCCACAACCATAGATCAAGTGCCACGTGGCAGGAATCTACTGCTTACATCAAAACGGAATGGAAAGATGAATCATAATAGAATTAAAAGATGATAACAAAAAGATTCTATTACATGAGGCATCATAATTCTAAAGCACTATTAAAATAGCAATATACTGGTGGACCTTAAAACATGGTCCATTCAAATCTCCTAGTTACCTTTTTAGGCCTTGAGTTATTGGACCTTAAAACATCTTAGGCCCATTGTGAGCATCAGCTCCACTGCTCCATTTCTCTCATATAGGACAGCATCATCTTCTAATAACGTATGAAAAACTTAATTATATATCATGTAGAGATTTACAACGTTTTTTATTGTTTTCAACTGTTACAATGACTGATCCTGAAAATAAAAAACAGAAAGAATCTCCAAAAAAATGCTCGATATTTACTTAAAAACCTTACTATTTTAATCTTTTATGGAAGGGAAAACACACGAAAAGATTAACTTCAAACGTAGAAAATACTGGACATTGAACCAATTCTGATAATTTTTATATAAGAAGAAAATGAGATCAAATAAATCAAGATTTGCTTATAAACTAAAAATAATTTATGCTTCTCAACTTGTTGAGAATTTTAGGTAAGAACTTCTAAAACAGTTAAGGTAGACAAATTAATTTTAACTTGCAAGAGAAATTTAATTTATGCTACCTTCTTATTTCTTCTTCCATAAATATTTCTAAAGAGTTTAACCAATATGGGTATATGTCTTGTCCGAAAGTTGATTGACTATCCAGCAAATAGAGTTCAAGTGAAGTCTACGATTCAAACCAAAGAAACAGCAAATAGAGGCAATACCAGACGTGATACAGTCCCGCATAAAAAGGGTACCATAGAAAAATATATAAATGCAGAGCATGGTCGACACTTGATGAATAGTGATATACTAACAGAAGAAAGAAAACTGAACAAAATTAGCAACTGCCTTAATGAGACATTTGGAACTCAAAAGTACCATTATATGCTATCAGGCGTGTCACTCTGAGCTGTTGAGCGCATGGTTCAGCAGTACATTCAAATCATTTGTTCGAAGATAGATATTCATTGATCAATTACCCTTATCAGCTCTGTGACCCCAGGATGTTCATAGAAGTCGATAACAACAAATGGCATACAAATCTAGAATTTGAATAGCATGTTTATTGTAAATTAGGCTGGTCCAAATAAACTATATTTCTTCACTAATAGCGAGAAAATAATAGAAAAAGGCCAAAATAAGTTTTGAAACATGTTAGGTGGATTTATTCTATTTTCAAAATATATTGAGGATATCAAATAAAATGTAAATTTGTATACTAATATTTTCATAGGTGAAGAACACTTTCAACTAACATCAATTTCCCAATTACCAACTGCATAAGCTGTATTTGGGCTGATGAGATAATGTATGTAAAATACCTATTTACAGAAGAGAGGGGATACAAATATAACCAGAGAAAGATACAAATGGAGAACCCAGAAGCAGAGCCATCAGATCTTATTCTGCACCACTGATCAGCCAACTACAATATCTAAGGTCCTTGTATTAGGGATGACATTGCACAATACTTTTGGGAATTAATCAGTGAAAAACAGGTCCTGGTGATATTGCAAACTGCTAACCTTGTTGTTCCTCTGCTTGTAGCATAAATGTAAGTTCTTCAGCTGCTTGCTGATCAAATATAAATATATAATCCTGTTAGTTCATAAGAGAAAAATATAAAGCAGAAAGTAAAGATGTACTAAAATAAGCACATCTAGAGTAGAGAACCCAGACAGAAAAATTTCCCATCATTAAAACTTGGTCTGCAATCACTATCAACTTTTCAGGTTTGTAGTAGAGACTAGACAGGCAAAATAGTTAAGCATTTAAATTGTTTTTCACCAATGATAAGAGAACCATGCCATGTGTACTATATGTTGTTGGCATTCCTATTAGTACCCTCTCTTAAACCTTATCATCTTAAATGTCCTACCAAATGGCATCATATGATTAATCAAAATATGAAAAAGGAAATGAAAATAATACAAATACTTCAATATTAGAATAAGCACAGGATAGTAACTTGTCTTTGCCTTTGATGCTGTATTATGCGAATTATCCGGGCCATAAGATAGCAAGGAAGTATAACAGCAGCCGCACGAAGAAAGAAAAACTGGAAAACATTAAGTATTATGCAATCCATCAGTCAGCTATATAAAATGCAGCACAACTAATCACTTTGATTACAACTTACATAAAAATATGTTAAAGCTTTCTCCACATCAGCATTGAAGAAGGGAGCAGCTTGCCTCAGAAGTAAAAGAACCATTAACTGCAAATTTTGGGACAGACCCAAACACGAAAACTAAGGAAATCAACCAGGAAAATGTTTAATATATAAGAATTTACAAATACTGGGACTTCTTTCCTTACAAAAATTAACAACATACCCAAAAGCACTGCATCAGACACTACATCCCAGAAAAGCAATCATGAGAAACTTAATATTGCAACCATACACCCAACAAAAATATATGGGCAGGTACTACATATACGTATACATATACATATACATAAATATATCTGAAGGACAACAATCAGAAAAGGTGCAGTAGTACTGTGGATAAGAGGAAAGAAAAAATCCAAGAATATTGAATTTCCATGCCTAATATAAAACATCTGAAAATCGTACTATTGAACTTCAAGAACTAATTAAAAAGGCTTACAATTAGACCAACAGCGTGCCACAATGTAGTTCCACCAGTGCCAGCATAGATATGATCTTCATTCTCAGTCTCCGGAACTTGGTGCTCCACAGCTGCAATAGCCAAAAGTCGAGAATCGTGCAAATATAAAGGATTACTAGAACTTGCCCAGTCATCACTGCCCAATATGCAGAAGCATATGTAAAATCATAGAACAGGCAGCAGTTATGATATAGGAAGACGCAGTGGTATAGCTCAATCATAGATCTACAGTACACAAGGCATATAATATAATGATAGTTTAGCTTGGAGAAGAGGTATTCGTACAATTGCAAGAGTGAAAACTACATAAAAAGGAATTGGAAATAGGCTAGCATGTAAGAGAAGAATACCAATAAATAAGTTTAAACCCACCTACCCACCAACAAATTCTCCCCTCTTTCCATCAAAGATGCCTTACATTAAGTCTAACTCAATATAATGAAGTCTTGAGGTAAAACAAATAAGCAAGCAAAATTGCAACCATATCTACATATGAATGAACACATGTACATAGATTCCTGCTTATGTTAAAAAGAATAAAACATGCAAGAGACATCAAGTCAACAGAAAATAGGTGAAATTACCTGATATCAATTGAAGTATCTCCAGGATGGTAGACAGGTGATGTTGCAGTATAACCCGGTTTGAATAGCTGTAGGTCAAGTAATTTTTCTGTGAAAAACTAGAACTTAATCTGAGCAACTAATAAATGCATATCTATGACTTTGTAATTGTTTTCCTGCTTATCAGCCTTTTGGTACATAAAAGCCATTCATCTCACTTTTACCACATTACTTACATTACAGCCATCTATTATTTCCAGTTTTTTTTTCCTCTACTCTCTCAGGGCATTCTCATTTTCCTATATTAACATTCTCCATAAAAGCAATTTTGTTGGAAACCCGTCTTAATTGCGGCCATCCCTAGCCAGCCTTAATGTAGCCTCTTTGGTCTGCCTTCGTTGTAGCCTCCAGCACCTTTATTGTGATGGGTGACGTCACCTAGAGATATAACCTAAGAAGATCTTAAAGGGTTGGGCAGCTCTTATCTCATAAGTCAATTTCATAAGGTTGAGGTAGGTCCTAAGCGTTAAATTAATTGTATACACATAATCCTGGCAACTGCACACCAAGCATCTAGCAAGGAAAGAAAATGAACACTGGCAACTTTGCTTTATACATGCCTCAATGTTAGGCAGGCAATGATTCCCAAAACCAATCATCAACAGCGCAGAATTAAAAGTTACAAATATACAAATTAATCATTAATTTCATGGCTATTAGGGTTTTCCTGTAATGTCTCAAAGCAGAGATCACTAGAAAAGGTAACCATTATCTAATCCATAAGCCAAATTATCAATATTCTGGGTGTACCCAACATGCCCTATTTCATACACAGCCACAAGAAAATAAGCACAAAACTCCTTAAAATATACAATGCCTAAAATTCAATTAAAACTAAGCAACAACGCCCCTATTTCATACAACAAATATGCTTTTTAGCACTAGATATATTATGCTAAGCTAGATATACAATGCTAAATGCTAAGAGTTTGACGAGTCACCTGATGGCAGATCTCACAGATTGTATCACCCTTCTCGTAGCACCATTGTTGAACACATTTCTTATGAGCAAACTGGTATAAAAAGAAACACTATTATTGCAATTGTCAAATTGGGCAGAGTTTACAATGATGAGAGAGAACCGGAAGGTCAAGCAGCAGTCAAGTGGCCAACAACATTAAATCCAAAATATACATCAATTCATGGTCCTAGTTATAAGATAAAATATAACTACAGCAATTCACACTCTCATATGAAGATACATCAATCTACAGTCCACAATTATTTATGCACACTAACTGCAAGAAACAGTCAAGCCACTGAAATCTGAACCATTGATTGATGAAAAAGGAAACCCTTTTATTCATAATATCATGCTAGTACTTTTATCCCAAAGAATTCCACTGCTAGCTAGCATAACTCATCCTCCCATAGAAAAAACAATCTAGTGTCGTCATTGCTTACTAAGAATGTATATAGAAAGCAACAATCCAAAAAACCTCAATTTCATTGCTTGATAGGAAAGTTTAGTACAAGAATACCTTCAAGGTTCCACTGCAAGCACAGGGTATGTCAAAATTTTGAAGGGTATCCTCCTCCTGGCAAATGCGACACTCCACCATTTGGATAAAATCTTCTTCTTTTTCTTCTTCTTCTTCTTCGAGTGTATCATATTTCCCAACATCATTAACATGAGTAGCACCCTCAGTTAGTGAACCTGGAGCATCATCACCACCATGCTGTGGTTGCAAAGTTGTAGGTGCTATAAGAAGAGGGTCAACAACCATTGTTCCTGAAACAAAAGTACCCATTGCAAGCACTCTGTAAATTTTCCTATTTTATCGAAAATGGAAGGTCATTGATTAATCAATTAAGTACGTTTACACTTCAAACACAAAAGGGTAGAGCTAAATCAGAACTAGCAGAAACAGTAATAAAATAAAATCGGCGATTGATGGGAAATTTGGGATTTATCTTTGTTTATAATAAAAAAAAATGAATAAATGACCTGAAAATGGACAGAAGCGAAGCGGTGGAGTAAGAAAAGCGATAGCGAGGAGTGGAGTGGATGAAGAAAAAAAGTGATTTATTTATTAATTAGTGAAATGTTAAATTAAAATGACGAAAGAAGTGTGGGATTGGATTTGTTGTAATGAGTGAAACGTAGACAGAAAGGTACCGAAATAAAATTGATTTGTCGTATTGAGAATGGAAGAGAAGGGGCAATGGGGCATTAGCATAAGCATAATTCAAATGGACGGTCACTTGTCAGTACTCTGTTACCGAAACTGACATGCCTTGCTGCAGGCGGTGCCTAAACAGCCACTTCATTTTTTTAAAGATAAATAATCATTTTAATTTATAAAAGTGTAAAACGTTCATAATTTAATTTTAAAATAATTAAATTATTAATTTAATTTTTAAATTTAAAAAAATTGTGAAATTTTAGTTTTATCATTAAATTAAATTTATTAACATTAATATTTTTATTTACATAATACGGTATGTATATATGAATGGCACGTAACACTTAATAATTATTATATATCATTTATGTCTTATAAAATTAACTTTTCAATTTAGTTACTTATTATTATTTTAGTTTTAAATTTAATTATTTATTAATATTTTAATCTTTAAATTTAATTACTAATATTTTTTTCTCTTGAATTATTTATCATTCTGTTGTTAATTTTAATAGAAAAAAAAAACATAAAAACACTTAAAAAATATTTTATCTTTTATTTTTTTAAAATATATTAGTGGTATGAATATTTATTTTTGGAGTGTTAAGTTTCTTCTAAATTATGGTATGATTCTTATAAGTATATCTTTGTGTTAAATTTAATAATTTGTTTTTAATGGTCTTCGAGAAAGAAAATATTTATTTCATTTATTCTATAATTGTTCTAAAAGGAATCTTATAAAAGGTGAAAATACTATCATTATTTTCAACAAATCATAATTTTTTTATTTGTTCTTTATTTTCTAAAAGTTCAAAGTGTTCACTAACAAGAATGATTTCAACTATCCATAAAATTTGAAGGAGACATTTAAAAATATTTTTGTTCTTTCTTTTTCATGTTATTATTTTTATTCATTGGATTTATAGAAAAGAGTGTGACCATATGTAATGGAAAAGAGGAAACATATCATCCACTATATTCCAAATTTGATCAAAAGAATGAAAAATGACACATACTTTGCATGTCACTAGCGAAACATTGGTTCATGCATTGTTCACTCAAGACTTCTAATAATAAAACCCTTAACACAATAATATGAAAATGAAAAGATTTATAAAAGTTAGGACAATATGTACTACATTTGTCCCATTGAAAAGGTGTGAAAATAAATAATTCTAACATTTTCATTTTTCCCCTTTTGTGATTCTTAATTTTTTTTATTGTATTTTTGTTATTAGTGTTAATCCATAAAATAGATTAATTAAATAATTAATCTAACATTCTACCCACATTAACAATATATAAGTTAATACCTTGATTTGGGTAAAAGATCTAGTTTGGAAAGTTGGAACCTTATTGAATCTTGTTAGCAATGTTCTTGATTTAGTTGTTAACTATTGTTATGCAATCACTCATAAATTAGCTTTATAGTTATAGTATAATTTAAATGATGAATTTAACAAAATGATGGTAAAAATATGAGAGGTATTGTCTATACTAATAATTATATATAATGTGGGACTTAAATATCAATAAGTGATTAAGTTAAAAGACTAAAATGTTACTAAATGACAATTGGATGACATATGACAGCATGTGAATAACATGTGTCAACTATTAGCTGTCATGTATCATTCACATGTACACATTCACATGTACACACAACGTGTCACACAAGTAGAGACATTAATGTTAATAAATTTGACTTATGGGTAAAACTAGAATGTCACTTTTTTTTTTTCAAATTTAAGGACTAAATTGGTAGTTTTCTTCTTTTAGGAACTAAAAAATGTTAGTGTTTCACACTTTTAAGGACTAAAATAATTATTTACCTTTTTTTTGTTTACATTAAACATCCAATTTGTTTTTTTAAATATCATTATATCAAATTTATTTTTGACAAAAAATAAATAACTTTATCGAAAATAGATTGATTTGGTCCTTTAATTTTATCTTTTTATTTTTAACACATGATTATTTTTTTAAAAAAAAAAGATAAATTAGGAAGAAAAAATAGGTGAGAAATAAAAAAGAAGTGTGTTTGATAGGCAAAAAAAATGGTAGAAGAATATAAAAAGGTGTAGATCTCTCATCATTTTATTTCTTCACAAAATCAATTGAAAATGAATAATAATCACATTTTTATTAAAAATAATTTCTTATTTTCGTTCACAGTCAATAATCTTAATGTAAGAGTTAAATAATAATATGATTCCTATAAAATACTTTATTTTTTGCTTTAATTTTTTAAAATTTTTTATTTTAGCCTTTGTTGTCAAATAACAACATAAAACTAATGATATAATAATGACATTGAGAACATATTAACTTGATACATCATTAAATATCTTAACATGATAAACATGTATAATTTTTTTTTGTAAACTGTATTTTTAATTTATTATTAACTAGTTTGACATTATCAACTATTTTGAACTGTATTTTTAAGCAAGGTTTTAGTTTCTTATGGATGAAAAAAATGTAGTTGTGAGTAAATACTTCATTAAAGATAATGGTAGAAAATGGTTATAAACAAAGTTGATAGATAAAATGCATTAATGTTATGGTGACCAAAAAAAATTCTAAATTCAATGTATTTCTCATATATTGTTA
This sequence comes from Pachyrhizus erosus, assembly GCA_026544285.1. NCBI lineage: Eukaryota > Viridiplantae > Streptophyta > Magnoliopsida > Fabales > Fabaceae > Pachyrhizus > Pachyrhizus erosus. The sequence goes on along the minus strand of JAMLFT010005238.1, from coordinate 5,333 downwards.
TTTCACTTTATTTCTCTTTTTCATATTTTTATTGATATTTTTCTTACTTGTTTTTTCCTACCTACCAAACACATTGTAAAGATCCAAATTGATCATTAAAAATGTTCCAATAGGTTCAGTTGTATGTACTAATTCTTGTAATTTTAGTCTTTTCATAAATATTATTGTAGTTTGTATAAATATAGCTTTATTATGTTTTAATTTTCTTAATAAGTTTTATGAATAAATAATATACATTAATAACATAAGATAGTTTTACACAGTCATTTAATTATAAATGTATTGACTGTTACAATAATTATTTTAAAACTACAATGATGAAATTTTTTTATTGATTAATAGAGTAAATTTTCTTTCATTGATAATACATAGAAATAAACTCTTATTTTATTAAATTTAATTGTTAAAAATATTTAAAAAGTTTTAGCAATGGTTTTTGTTATCGCATAGTAATGACATGTAATGCACATAGATTATAGGTATGTTATGTAAACTATCATTCTTATTTCAGATGTAACCAATGATGTATTATATTATAAAATTATCTTGTTGTTGTCATGTCGGTTGGACAATAAATTAAAGTTTATTTATATTTTTGACTTTCTATTTTATATTCTTTCTCCTTTTATACTTTATTTATCTTTTTATTAAAAATGGTGTAAATTATAAGACATAATCTAATAAGATGAAAATTTGAATATTAGTAACTTTTGGAGGTTGTAGTGCCTATGTTATAGTGCTAGTGCTTATGTCGTAACGCCCTTCTTAATTATTTGGTTTATTTGAAGCTTTTACAATTTCGAAAATGATTTCTTTTAATTAAAACTTACACACAAGGTAGTTATATTTTTTTCATTCAATGTTCCTTCTCAATATCAAACATGCTTTGTATTATAAACAAACTGAAATAGGAAAGAGTAATCCCATAAGATCTCAAAGTGAAATATATTATACATATAACAAATTGAAAATATAAACTTGTGTTTTTCTAGTCTTTACTAAAATATACGAGTAATTGATTAAATAATATCTTACACAGAGTCTAATTCGAGCATTTAGAAGGATTTTCTTCTTTTAATGATTCTTCCTTTCCTCCTTGATTGTTGATGTGTTTGGGGTTGAACTTGTAGAAAGAGTTGGATTTGATGAGGGTTGGGCTCGTTTAGGAGCTACTGGAGTATCAGGTGGGATTTCGATGTATCTAAGTGGCAGTGTCTACGTCAAAATGACTGGTATGTCTATGTAGGAAAATTGTCTATGAGGTATGACATTAGTGGACATAAAGGCAAATCTCACATATCCAATAAACATGTTGTCCTCAAATAAGGGGTCATGGGTCCATCTCCCCCATAGAGGATGAAATTCGTCTGCCATTAGTATTTGGAAGGAGAGGGGTTTGTAGGAGTGAGTCACCTATCCTTTACATACACATACAATTTTACAAACTATCGTGTATTTCCATCTCACTATATCGTGCCTATTTAAGATTTCTAATCGTTTAGGGTCCTTCACTACCTCCAAACCTTATAATTTCGAGAGGACTTACATGAAACGTATTATTAATATCATCGGGAGTACATATGTTGTCTGGTTCTTGGATTAAGATACTCTTAACCGAATCTTGGTAATGTTTCATTTTGTTGAGGACGCTACGTCGGTTATGTGATACCATCTATCTTTAGAGCCGCTCACAACTTGATATCTTATCTACCTCCAAGGACTCAATCTAGTCTGCGTACATTCCTCATGTACCTTTTGTAGTCAACTCATGCAATTCTCCATTCTTATTTCTCACACGTTTATACTTAAGCAACAACTTCCTCCATCATCTTTGATAACTGATTTCCTTAACACTTATTTCAACTTTAGAGGTAATATTTTCTTGATCAATTCATTTCACATCAAGTGACCAATCATTGTTGTCTAGAATTATGTATTTATTTTTATTCCTACTTCTGTCTTATTTGCTTATTGCATAATCATTTAGCATTTTCATGGCTTTCATATATCACACCTCATCCACTATCCTAGGGTTCTTTGTCCAAGTCTTGTCTCCTAGATATAGTTAATTAAAGATATATTTTATAATTCCTTTATTGTTAGTAGATGCAAACAATTAATCTTGATAATTTCAAATAATAATTCTATAATAGGCAGTAATAATCAATAGTACAAAGGAATAAAATTAGTTTTTCATGTCCTATCAATTTCACACATTAGATACGATGTTGTAGTGAAAATAGGGGAAAGAAAAATAAGTATCCATTTATTATTATTAAGCCATTTATTATTGTCATTTATTATTATTCTTTCTTTCTTTTTGTTTCTATTCTCTCTTTTTCTATTTCTATTATCTTTCCACTTTCTTTTTCTACCTTCACTCTCTCTCTCTCTTTACTTTCTCTCTCTCCCTTCCTTCTTTCTCTCTTTTCTTCTATCTCTCTCCTTTCTCCCTTATATCTCTTTCTCTTTTTCTCTCCCTCATCTTTTTCCCTTTTTCTTTCTCTTTTTCCCTCCCTCATCTTTCTCTTTCTTTCTCTCTCCCTTATCTTTCTCTCTCTCTCCCCCCTCATTTTTCTCTCTCTACTCTCTCTCTTTCTCTTTCTCCTTTTCTCTCCTTCATTTTTCTCTCTCTCTTATCTTTCCCTCTCCTCTCTCTCTCATATTTCTAGTGAAAAAACTAGGTTTAATTATATTTTTTTATCTCCTAGGTATCACATAAGTTTTAATTTTATCAATTTGATTTCTTTAGTATAACAAATATGTTATTTTAATTTTTCAAATTTTAATTGGATCAATTGAATCCTTAACTATCACAATTGTGCAATTTAGTTTTCTAATATATACATTATTTTTTTTATTTATTAAATATAATGATTTTGGTATTATTAAACATAAAAACTAAAATCGTATAATTATAATACTTGAAAAATTCAACTAATGCAATTGAAATTTAAAAGACTAAGATTTCAAATTTACAATACTTAAAAGACCAATTGAATTTGGAAGACTAAATTTATATAATTATAATACTTAAAAAATTAAATATGTAATTAAGTTAAAAAACTAAAATCTTACTTAATATGCTTTTCAAACATATTTTAATTAACTTATGAACTTTTAACTAGTTTATAATTTTTTTTGTCAAATTTATGAGTTAGTTTTATCAAAAACATAAACACATATATATATTTTTAATCATGTTACACATATATAGATTGTTATTTTTTGGATCATGATGACTAATTTATGTCCAAAAGCTTGACTGATACGAGTGATAATTCATATTGTTATTTTAATTTTTTTAAAATATATTTTTAAATAAAAATAATTCTATTTTTAAAATCACAAACAAAAATGAATCTTTTATTATATAGGTAAAGTAAGTATTTTAAGAATATGATTGACAACGCTCTTTGTATTAAAGAGACATTATTAAACAATGAATTTCTTAATATGTAAAACAGTAAATTATGAACTTGAGAGTTTACATCACTCTTGGAAACTGAAATATAAGCGTGATTGGAGAATTAAATAGCTGAGTGCGTTACATTACACATGATAGTAAAAAATTTAAGTACATTTCCTTGGCCTTAAGTACGATAGGAAGAAAGAGGAATAAGTAGCCTTCCATATACTTTTCCCAAATGATACTGATAATTAATTTCATGTAGTCTGAACTTTTTAATGCAATTAGTTTTGTTATTATCCTAAAAAAATTTTAAATAATTAAATAATTTTGTTAACTACTGATCTAAAGATACAGAAATTAACAGATATGAAGTTTTTATTAAAATTACATTGAGTATGAATTAAAAATCATGGTTGGAAAAAAATACTAAGGTTGATATAGTAAGAACTTCGGTAATTTATACTATATCTTATGTTTAAATAATTAAACACAAGATAACATGATAGGAATGAATAATGATATTTTTTTTAAAAATGATTATTTTAAATATTTTAACCTGTATCCCTTAAATATTAATTAATATTTTCCAAAATAAATATTATTATTATAAACTGTAACTTTTTATATTATTAATGTTGGTTGTAACAAAAATATTATTAATGCATTTTTATACTAATTTTAATAAAAAAATTATTTATTATTTTTTTAGTCATTAATTGTAAGTTCTTGAAACTGTAGATAATTAAATCATTGCATAACTTGCATGCTTAATATTTGTGATTTTAGTTAAAAAATAATCATATAAAAATAATATTTGTGATTTTAGTTAAAAAATAATCATATAAAAATCATTGCATAACTGTAATTTTTTCTTATTTTAGTTAAAAAATTTAAATTAGAAAAAAATAATCATATAAAAATTTATATAATTATTACTATGATTGTCATTATCATCTTTGTTAATAATAATAAGAAAAGAACAATGTATTATGGCAAGATTGACAAAATTTTCCTTTAATGAATGTACTATGAATTGATAATTAATAAGTAGGAGCATCTTTTGAATGAGAGGCTAGGTGTTAGACTCCAACCATGGATCTTTGCATTAATCTTCTAGAAAGAAGACAAGGAATGAAATCTGCCACTTTCTCCTAAGAGAAAGATAAGAAAAAGGAATTCTGTCACAAGATCCAAATAAGATATTGATAAGAAACAAAACTTAGAGTTCTAGAGAGAATCTCTAAATCTCACATATAATTTTCATTCATCAAAGTTGTGAAATGAGAGCCTTATTTATAGGCATCTAGGCTTCCACCCCTAGTCTCATCCAAATAATGTGGGACTTAGCTAGTTAGCACTAAACTAGGCAATGTGCAAGGTGATTGATTGAACTTCTCAAAAAGAAGTAGAAGACTAATTTTTTCTTCAAGTCTTCTTTTCATTGCACTAGTCAACGGGCCTTGAGGAGTCTAATCCTTTAGTGGAGAAGTTAAGAATGCATCACTAAGTTCATGCTGAAGAACCTCATCTCTCATTAGATTATAATAACAATCTTATATTAGCCACTAATTATTAGTTTTCAATAACTCTCTCTCAGAAGAAAATTGAAACGAGGATTGCAAACAATTATTGTTATTTAGAATTACGAATGAAATAAATATCATCTAATGCATATTAAAATAATAAAATATTATTATAAAATACTTTCTTCATTCTATTTTATATAATATTTTAACAAAAAAATTGTTATAAGTTAGTTATTATTTTGTAAAATCAATAAAATATTAAATATTTTTTCATAGAATATTTTTATTGAGAGTAGGTATTGTTGGATGGTAAATAAAAAAATTAATTAATTGATTAAAAAATAAAAATATATATTAAATATTATACAATATTTTTTTAGAATTTATAATATAAT